>JAQIWP010002051.1:0-12242 GCA_034695525.1 Euzetes globulus
CGATAATCTATAACATGTGACGATTTTGATTGTTTATTTTGATTTCAAAATAAAAATGAGTTGAACCCTAATAGAAAATTTGGGAATTTATGCTTAATTGCATACATGGGCAAGTTTTCGATTAGGGTTCAAAACATCTTGACAAATTTTTTGTTCTTTGCTAGATAAGCTTTAAACCCAATATTATTCAAACAAACATACTGTTACTTTTCTTTCATGCAAATGACCACTGGTTAGTTTACTTTAAGATATTATTTTTGAACCATGAATTTCATTTTCATTAAATGTTTTATTCATATCATTTGAAACGCTGTGTGTATAATTCATGTGTCAAATCTTTTACACTGCAATAATACTCTTTCAAATGAAACCCATTTGACACTTTGCCCGTCTTTGCTTATTCGTATTGTCTGCAAAGGTTTCTATTAGCTTTCCTGCTATACAAATAAGGAGTCGATGTGACTATTATTGCAAATGTTTGTCACCTTATTTAGATAAAAAAAACTACTGTTTTATGTTCATCGTCTTAATCAGTGGTTCGCAACGAAACACTTTTGAGGCACAAAATGAAACATTTTTCATGCGCAAGCATAAACACATACAAAAACACCGTGTTCAGTTTAGATGAGTTGAAACTTTAAATTTGAAAACAATAACAAAATTATTCAATGAACTTTATGGTTGTCAATTTAATGTGTCTTTTATTTTTGTTTAATGTAACTGAATGTTTGTTTTGAAAAAATTAGTTTCAAGTCAAACTATCCACTCACAATAAATAACACCATGATTTTTAGACCCTGAGTGTCTCGTTGCGGATGTATGGTCTTAATCAATAGTTAAACTGGCCTTTCACATTTTTCTTACCAAATATTATTGATTTTTAATTTTTCTTCCTGCAATTATTTTAAATTCGATTTTTAGGGATCAAATGAAAGTCCAACAAATGCTCTTTCAATGCTTTCCAATCTGTTATTGGCGTCGAACGCAAAATAGCCACTTTACTAGTTACTTTACTAGTTCATGCGCAAATATAGCTTGTAAATTTTTTTTCAAATAAAACAACACAAGAAAATGGGTTGAAGATCCAAAAACAAATATTTTAATGAGTGAACACAAATAAATTAAATGCTTAATAACTTTTCACAGTCGGACTCAAATTATGAGCAAACCATTTTCAACTAGTACTTTTGAATTCGAATTTGCAAGTTTATTGAAAAAATTTGAGTTCATTAATCAATTATACTTGCTATTTATATTGATATGTGGCTATTTTGCGTTCGATGCTCACTAGACATCTCTATCAAACATTTAAAAAGCCAACAGGTACGTTTTCGAATTCACTGTTCAATTATTCTTTGTTATAAATGTTAAAAATGTTTATTAAAGATATTATAGTCCATTAAAAACAAATGATAAACATATCAACAAACAAACAAGTGAAAAAAATTGTGAGTTTATATCTCATCTATAAAAATAGTTATTTAATGAAAAATATTAAATTGATTAAAGTCAATTGCTAATTTTTTATCCTTTATAACGTTTTTTATCTTCATTTTTTTGCAGCAGTTACTAAGTGAAGTAATATATAAATTCAGTCATGACTGCCGGCCCTTTCACCTTAACTTTAATGCTTTTTAAAATCAATTAAAATAATATCAAAAGAAGAAATTAAAATTCAATTTTCAAACTCGAAAGCGTTTTGTTGGAGAAACTGTTGTTTTAAATGCCAATAATTCTTATAAGAAATTTCGGTTAATTGCTATTCGAGAAAACAAAATAATTAATTAAAATATCAAAAAATAATATAAATTCAATACAATTGCAATTTTCTTGTCCATTGGAATCGTTTCGCTGATATCATCGTCATCTTTGAGGAAGAAAAAGACAAAGAATAGGGTCTGACTTAAAGAAAATAGTTTCGCTTCTTTAAGAATCTGTTCCACAGAATTCAGTTGATTTTCAGAATAACTTTTGCCAAAGATTTTCTCCGACTCTTTAATATAAATATCAATAAGTGATTTAATAGTGGAGTCGTCGGGAAATTGATGCAAATTTGTGAAGTCATTAAAGGAACGGCCCCACTCGCAGATAATTGATCCAAAGTCTTGTCCACGATATCCATAACTAGAATACTCGAAGTCACACAAAACGATTTGATTGTCAGTATTGTTGTTGTCTCTGTCCTCCATAATCATTATATTACTGCTCCGGAAGTCATTGTGAGTGAAAGTCATCGGACATTTGCTCTTCAAAATCGTATCTTTAATCCAATCCATTTCATCCTTTATATTTCGTTCGAGCAATGTTTGGCAATTCATTTCCTTAATCAGTTCATTCAATTTTCCCTTCATATTCTTCTCTGCCTGACCGTAAAAGTTGTCCATTTCCCTGAATAGCCAGTGGTTCTTCCTGATTGGCACATCCATAGCATGTACTCTTGCCAACTTTTGAAATACCTCTGCAACTAATGTATTGTTCTTCTGTTCTTCGACTTTAAACTGTCTGTGCTATTAAAATATCAAACAAATACCATTGTTTTCAAAGTTTCAATAATAAATGCTTAAAAGTTTATGATTGTATTTGTATCATGCAAACGTTATAATATCATGCAAATTTAACTTTAAACCTTAAGCCAAAAAAGACAGATCATTACCTTGTAGAAGTGTTGAATTTGACCTTCTTCAAAAATACCGTATATTTTGGGCCCCAATTGACTTTCGGAGATCAACAGTGCAATGACCACATCTGTGAGGCGTTTCTTAGCCTCGATATCAAATTTATTGAAATACTTTTCCCCATAAAACCTGAGCGCAACCTCTTGTGGCGCATTACTAGTGGCCAACGGAGAGGAAATACCACAATAGTAGAGCTGATTAGTCAGACCTCCACTTACTCTTCGCACTTCTATCGTATCGATTGTCTGCTGTTTCCAATTTCCAGCCAAATATTCTTTGCATAGTTTCAGACATTTTTCTTTGATATCGTCGGGAGTTTTGCCGCGAATCAAATCAAGTTTATTGAAATCTATTTCATCCAAAGATTTAACGTCTTTTAGTGTTTCTAAACTTTTCAATTCATTTTCAGGAACTTTAGAATCAGTTTTAGAGTCCATTATATAAGATTTTGGTTGTATTTTACAATATTTTGAGCAAAATATTTAACAACTTATTGAATCACAACTAAAATTAGTGACTTTTAACTCAAGTCGAAGATATGCTCAAAAATGGTGATAACAACTGAGTAGTGCTGATTTCAAGGATCAATTCATTAATCGTTTAGTATCAGTTGAAGGACAGATATAATCAAACAGTTTACTACAATGGAATGTATGCAAGGTCTAATCAGTTTGAATGAAGAAATTCAAATAATTGCTTTAAAAACAATTACTTTCAGTAATAGGTCTGAAATGAAAATTTGCATTAAAAAGAAATATTTTCTCAGATAATCCTTTGGAATGCAAACAAAACAAGATTTTCATTTCATTTAATTGTTTTTAAATAATTTTTATCGAATATTTTAGTTTAAATTGTCTTAAATTCAGTTTAATTAATCATTGTTTAAATGTATGGCCACTCGCAGATACATTACAATATCACTCATTACTATATCAGACATAAGCCGGACTGGCGTCAATTTAATTCAATTCTAGCTTGCACGTTTCAGTCTCTTATATTGGAATGAAACTGCATAAATAAAGGACATATAAATTACAGATTCATTAATCACTTTTTAATTAGTATTTGAATTATGAAACTTTTGTACAAAAGAGACTGAAATTTATCAGTTATTCATAGATTTTGAGATTAAAAAACACAATTGTAATCAGAATCAATCTAATATTGTGATCTTACAATTGTTTAATTTCAATTACATATGAAACAGTCTCATTAATAGAGCTTGATTATCTCTACCAGTTCAATAAAAAATGTAAATTAAGAGCTTTTAATTGAATAGATTAGGAATAAGTATTCAGCTATGATAACCAGGGTTCATTTGCATATTAGATAGTTTATCCCATATCGTTTTGCATAATTGTCCTGATCCTTCATATTGTGGCATATTTTTATATTTTCTTGACATTCATAAAAATTTCATTATTGACAAGAATACAATAAATAAATCTTATGTTTTCTAAGAATGTCTTATGGATTGTGTTATACAGAGTCTTCCATATTTAAAGGAGCCTCGTACAAAGCTAGTGCAATAATTTTAGCACGCATACAGGCAGAACGGATTAAAATCAAAAATGATACAGGTTACACAAAATTATTAATCAAAAAATTAAGCTGAATAAACAGGGCTAAAATAATTTAACTTTTGGTCACTTTCTAATTAAATTCAAGGATCAATAACACATATTTGATTAGAGAGTAACCTGTATTCTAGTAAACATTTTAATCCTTTAGTTTTACCTCTATTAAAAGATTATAAAGATATGAGCTCTAGCTTTGTACGAGGCTCCTTTAAATATAGAAGACTCTGTAGATTGTGTCGATTGTTTCAATTTGTTCTGAAAAAAGAATTCGCAAACAAATGCATTTGTTTATTATACTATCAAATTATTTTACTCAAGACAATAAAATATCACTTAATATAAAACATTCTTGCTTCTTATGTGATACAAAATTGATAATATTTAAAAATCCTTATTTGATAATAAAATAATTGAAAGTAAATGTGAAGGTTAACTTTGATGATAATGGCTTTAATTAAATGTCGGTTTAAATCTAATTTACTGAAACTGAAACATATTTTTTAAGTACTCCTGAAATTGTTTAGCAAAGACAGAGTAAAGCACAAGTAAAGAAAGTCAGCTTGTTTAACTCTATTTATCTATTGATTCTATTCTGTGCATTACATTAGTTGAACAATGAATGGCATAAAAACTAATTGAACACTTTCCTATTCTACATTTCTAAAAGTAGGCCTTTTCAAAAGAACAGGATTATTTTGTCGATATTTTTAATAGTGTTGACAGTAGACCGGCTTTCACTATAGCAACAGATAAATCATTCAATATTTGAATTAATATTACGTCAATCATTGCAACACTGGTTTGAAAATCTGATAAAATTTAACAATAATTTGTAATTAGAGTAACAGTTCTCTACTAAAAAAGGACAAATGGTTTTGTTATCACTATTGAAGTCATGCGATAAAAAGAGCTACTCAGGCGATTATCCAGCTCAAATTATATGATATGTCACTGAAAATTGGTAACTTTCATTGCCTTTGAGATAATTTTCAGTCATCTATTCATATGATTCATAAGTATTCCAATAAATAATAATCAGTGAATCATTTCTTCTGATAGTTATATAAATTATTGTAAAACACCTCTCAATAGGTGTTATTCTGAAGTTCTAAACATTAGTTTGAGACAAAATGGCCCCGTTGGTTCTGAAACAGCTAGCAATTCTACTCTGGAAGAGTTGGATTATGAGGAAACGACATTGGATCTCGGCCATTTTCGAAATAATCTTTCCTATTTTGTTGGTTATCCTAATTGAATATCCGCGCTATAATGGCACAGCCGGCATGACTATTCCTGAGCCTAAAACAGACCAGGGTTGGGAACCGGCAACTTATTTCGGTGATAAGACAGTTGATTATTCGATCAAGAATCTGTTCCCCACCACCAGTTATACCGCCAATCAAATACTTTATACTCCGAAGAATCCATTCACAGAACCACTGATGAAAAGATTTCATCAAAACAATCCAATGCTGAACGTGACAGCGATGGACAGCGAGGACACCCTCTTCGCCAACATAACTACCGACAAGAATTATAACCATTTATTTGGTATCGTTTTCTTGAGCGACAATAAGAATCATCTGAGTTATAAAATACGAATTAAAGATTACCTCATCAATAGTGTGGCACAAGTTCTCTTTCCTGTCAAAATGAGAGCCGGACCCGCAGATATTTACGACTATTCTTCAGAAGTTTATGAATACGAAGGCTCCTCAATTAATCGAGCTTTCACAAAAATTCAAATTGCTATGAATGAGGCTTACCTCGACTTATTGAGCGACGGTGCAAGAAAAGAAACAGTTGTGTCTCAAGTGACCACTCATCAAATTGCCTTTCCTAAATATTTGAAGACATCCTCGGGTTCCGGTCAGAATTTTATCCATTTTTCATTTTAATTTACCAAATAGTCAGTTAATTAGTTAATTAAGTTTATTATAATAATCAATTTAAAAACAAAATAATATTCAATAGAATATGAAAAAGTTCTCATAATTTTTGTTTAAATTATTGCACAAAATATTTTACAAAAGGAAAGGGAGAAGACATTCAAATGTGTGAACAGAATATTTTAATAAGTTTCTTAATTATGAGTAGTCTTAAAGAAACCAATAATTAATGGATTTGAACTTGCACAGGTATCAATATCGTGAGTATCGCCGGAATGATGTTAGTCACGGGTTATATCGTCATTTGTCCGCTGATTGTCAAACGAATTACTGACGAGAAAGTGGCCAAAGCTAAGGAAATGCTCAGAATGATGGGAATGTCCGATTGGGTCTTCTGGGGCTCTCATTTCATCAATTTCTTCTCGGTGATGGTCGTGCAAAGTGCAATCTGCACTCTTTTGTTTTTTGTTGGCTTCGGAGGTCTGCCATTCTTCTTGTGGTCAAACGGATTTATGTTCTTCTTGTCGTTAATAATGTTTAATATATCAACAATTCTGAGTTGTATGCTATTAACCACTGTATTCAACCGACCGGTCATCGCAGTAGTGGTCAGTGTCATTCTCTTTGAAGTGTCACATGCAGTTCCCTGGGCTCTTCTCGACCCAATGTTCAGGTCCACAAATGCGGGTCCTCCCAGCTCATCAGTAATGGCATTAACCTGCTTTCTGCCAAATATGGGCATTCAATGGGTCTGTTCTATGATGGGAAACATAGAAATCTACGGCCATGGAGTGACCTGGAACAACGCTTGGGAAAAATCGCAACTTTATGGTGACTTCACTGTTGGATATGCAATGCTTATGCAGTTTTTGTCCATTCTTTTCTACGGTATGTCTTATTATTCACAAGTAATCCCTCTTATGATAAACTCTTATTAATTATTTATAATAAGTTACAAACTTTTAAAACTACGAAATTTATAACTTTAATCATTAATTATTTTGGCCTTAAATCTAAAGCTTTCCTAATTTGGTATGTGGACAATATTTGGCCGTTTCAGTTCGGAATTCCCAAACCTTTTTACTATCCGTTCCTCCCTTCTTATTGGTTACCGAATTCGGGCAAATCCTCTATTGAAACAATGGAAACGAAGCAAACGGGAAATCCAGAACACTTTGAAAAAGATCCCACATTTGGAAAGGTTGGCATCAAATGCCAGAATTTGCAGAAAATATTCAACAAGAAAGTGGCCGTCAATGACGTCTCTCTCAACATATATTCCGGACAAATAACTGTCCTTTTGGGACACAATGGCGCCGGAAAGACGACTACAATGAATATGATTACCGGAATATTTCCACCGACTAATGGAACCGCTTATATTGATGGCTATGATGTGAGACAACAGACAAAGAAAGCGCGTAAAAGTATGGCTTTGTGTCCACAGGTATGAAATGCTTCGATATTTCAAATCAATTAACAATTCCCTCAATAGGAGAATATTCTGTACAATGAACTCAACGTTTATGAGCACTTGAAGCTCTATGCTGTCCTTAAAGACCATTCTTGGAATGATTTGGACAACGAAATCAACAAAACTCTTCAGTTAATTGGTTTAAGTGATAAGGGACTGTCGCTGTCGACAGAACTGTCCGGAGGAATGAAACGCAAACTGTGTTTGGGAATAGCGATGATTGCAAACTCACAAATCCTAGTTCTGGACGAACCCACCAGTGGAATGGACCCTGAAGCTCGCAGACTTATGTGGGATGTGCTCCAGAATATTAGATCTCAAAGAACTATTCTTTTGACCACACATTACATGGAAGAGGCGGATGTCAGTCATTGTTGAATAACTTTTTGTTTTCCTTTTTAATCTAATGTTTCATTTAAGGCTTTGGGCGACAGAATAGTCATAATGAGTGAAGGAATAGTCAAGTGTTGCGGAACATCCATGTTTCTGAAGAAGACGTTTGGCGCAGGATATCATCTGAGAATCTCGAAGAACCATAACTTCAAAAAGGACAGAGTATTAGGCATTGTTCGCAATTATATGCCGAACGCAGACATTAAAAGTGAAATCCATTCGGAAATCATTTATTCGTTGGAAAACGATGACAAAAACGACAACTCAGCCAAAACTGCTGTCAACACCAGTTCTGTTTTGGCCCAACTCTTCAGTGACTTAGAGTCCAGAAAAGCCGAATTGAGTATTAATTCCTGTGGTCTGACTGTCACTACAATGGAAGACGTATTCCTCAGAGTCGGTCACGAAGTCAATGATAACGAAATGGTTAACAAAAAAATCTCCCGAAACGGTTCTAGTATTTCAGATCAGGAAAGACTGTTTCAAACTATTCCTAAGAATTATGGCCAGGCTTTGAGTTTCCAAAGGTTTAAGGCTCTTCTGTTTAAAAGAGTGCACTTTGCAAAGAGGTATTGGCCAATGGTTGCCATGCAGATCATACTGCCAGCCATTCTGTTCATGTGCATCCTTTTGTTGGATAACTCAATGAAGAATTCCCTCATTTCTTCAATTGTTAACAGAGATCTGGATCTGAAGTCATTGTATGGAAACACTGAAGGATTCTTAACCTTAAACTTAGAAACAGATTTGGCCACAAAATTAAAGGACAGTTACATTAAATCTGCCGGAAGTCAAGGCGTTTCCGCTAATTTCTTAGACAAGAATCCGGACAACTGGACAATCGATGGTTCAAAAGACAATGATATGAGTAAATATATAAAGACATATCTGGTGGGCGCTCAGATCAACGCAAGTCTAACAAGTGACAAAACTCTGCATTTGATTCCCTGGTACAACAAAGAGGCGTCGCACACTCTTCCCCCTTCCATAAACATCTTGTATCAAAGCTTATTGAATTATTTGGGTTTTGGAGGCTCTATATCAACGCACAACCATCCCATTCCCCCAGATGAGAGCTCAATGGGTGCAGTGGACACTGTAATGATAACTCTGATAGTGTCCTGTCTTCTTCTTATTCCTCTGACAGTTCCTTTTATCGGAGCGTCATATGTGTTGTTCCCAATTCACGAAAGAGTTTCCAATTCAAAACTATTACAAATAATGAACGGTTTGTCGACAGTCGGCTTTTGGGGCGCCAGTTATCTCTTCGATTTACTCAACCATTTGGCCGCAAGTATTCTCTTATTCATTGTTTTCATCGCTTTTGATTGGAATAAAGTCTTTTCGGGATCAGGTATGCATTCAATTCAAATTAAGGCATATTTCAAATTCTTGTTTTGATTGCAGACGGCAGCAGAACAGCTCTGTTCTTCATGTTCTTCCTTTTTGGCTTCGCGTCCATTCCTTTGGCTTATTTGACTTCTCTTCGGCTGAAGAAACCGTCTTCAGGTTACGCCCTATTAGTTATCATTTATTTGATAACGGGTTTGATTCTTGTGTTGGCGCTCGGAATAGTGGACTTGTTTATCAACACTTTACATGCTGATTTCATGAGTCCTTCCACTTTGGAAGTGATTCTCTTCTTCGCCAGACTTTTGCCCGTCTTTTCAATGAGTTTTGGAATTCAAAAGATCTACAAAATCGGTTCTTTTCAAAATGCCTGCGACCGCACTCTTAAGGTTTATCTTGATAAAAGATGTAACTCAGAATACCTGCGAAAAGACAATCCTATTTGGGGCTGTTGTCCGAACAGATGTCAGGGCAATGAATGCTACAAAAACATGAATGCTTTGCAATTTGGATCAAACGGTATTCAAAGCCATTCTTTCTGTCAACTAATTCCCAGTTTCTTCAGGTGTTGGCATTGAGTTCACATTTCTGATCGTTTCCGGTGCTCTTTATTTGTTTATTTTGTGGTTAATTGAAGGAAATTTCCAAAGAATCGTTTATTTCTTTGAGAATCGAAGGAAACCTGTGGTTCAGTCGACAGTCCTTCCGAACAACTCATTAGTGCTGAATATGGCGACGGGTCAGTTCATTCAACGACAGGAAGACTCTGACGTCGTGGCGGAGAAACAAAGAGTCAATACTTTAGTGAATTCCATGCAATTCAATAGTCAAGCCATTGTTGTCAAGGAAATGACAAAAACATTCGGAAAACTGATTCCAATTCAAGCCGTCAATCAATTGAGTTTTGCCGTTCATAAAGAAGAGTGTTTCGGTCTGTTGGGAGTGAACGGCGCCGGAAAGACAACCACTTTCCGAATGTTGACCGGAGACGAGACGGTTGGCGGTGGAAACGCTTGGATACAACATTACGGCTTAAGACAAGAGTTGAGAGAATTCCAGAAACAAATCGGTTATTGTCCGCAATTCGACGCACTTCTCGACAAAATGACTGGAAGTGAGACTCTATTTATGTTCTGCAGACTGAGAGGAATGCCTGAAGACATGATTGCCGGATATGTCAACGAATTGGTGCAAATGGTTGACCTCTCGAAACACGTGAACAAATGCACAGAAACCTACAGTGGAGGCAATCGAAGGAAACTCTCGTTGGCCATCGCTCTGTGCGCCGCACCACCCGTTATCTTTTTGGGTACAATAATTGTCTTCTTCTAACGAACTAATTGTCTCTCTTTCAGATGAACCGACTTCTGGAGTGGATCCGTCGGCTCGAAGAAAGATTTGGTCGACTTTAGCTCATTTGCAAGAAAGATACGGATCAGCTTTCATTCTGACCTCTCATTCGATGGAAGAGTGCGAAGCCTTGTGCTCAAGACTAGCCATTATGGTGAACGGAGAGTTCCAATGCTTCGGTTCTGTTCAGCATTTGAGGTCAAAGTTCGGACAGGGATTCACTATTATGGCAAAACTGAGACGCGATTTAGGTTTTAGTCCTTTTTCATAGTAATAGTCAAATAACGGTTTTTATTAACAGTGGAACAGTCGGCGTATATGACGGATATCCAGAACTACTTCAGAGCCCAATTGCCATCAGCCGTGTTGAAGGACGTGCACCAGTGTCTGTTGCATTACCACATTACAGACACTTCGATGTTGTGGTCGAAGATGTTCGCAGTTATGGAAGAAATCAAAACGAAATTCCTTTTAGAGGATTATATTATAAGCGACACAACTTTGGAACAGATATTCTTAGCCTTCGCTCGCAGACAGAGATAATTGTTTCCTTTTTTTGTCTTTTTTAATGAAATAAATATTAAATTCTCGACAATTGTTGTAAAAGTGAAGACGGAAGCAATGATTCCATTTTGTCGACGACGAAACCCAAAGGCAAAGAAAGCCATGAAACGAATAGACGCGCCAAAGATCCCATTGGTTCCGGATATTGATGAGTCAACAGAGCCAACAAAGCGGTGATCGAACAAAGACCTGCTGTGAACAGAATGAAGAACGGCAACTCTTTCTTCGGATAGACGGACACCTCGTGGAAGACTATTAGTCTATTAGAGGGGCAAAGATAGAGGGGAGGACTCACGTGGGAGAAGCTCTCTGTCTGTGCTTTCCGTGCAATTCGGATACGGATAGAAGAGATGTCCTTTTTCCAGCGGATACGGAATCATACGGAAAGCTGAAAGAGAGTTATAATTACTATGGTTACCTTGGTTACTATAGAGAGAGTATTACTTCCTTCCCAAGTGCAGTGGAGAAGGTTGAGCGCGCCGTCAACTCTTTTCCAATGATTCAAATGGAAGAAAGTATAAGCAATGGCTTCAGAATCTCCTCTTTTAAGAATATGTTCTGGAGGAAGAATCACGCTCTTTGTCTCCAACAAGTATTTGGGAACGTGAGGGTTGAACTCAACGGCTCTATGAATGGCTTCAACGGCATTCATTTCTGCGGTAGAAAGACCTCTTCTTGAAGCCAAATCTGGAGAGAACTTATCGCTGACTCCTCTGGCTTTCAATAGAGCTGCTGTATAACAGATTGTCGCCGATTTCGGAAGATTGATGTCTGAGATATTAAGAGAGTTATAATAATAATAATAATAATAATAAGGTTTTAAATGGGTTTTAAGGACTTATACCCCTTTACGTGGGAAATAAAGACCGGACTTTATAAGTCAGTTGTCGGAGAAGGTGGTCTTTATAACTGAGTTATAAAGACCATAGAAACCAAGGGTTGCTAAGACCGGTATAAAGACCGGACT
>JAQIWP010002052.1:0-12242 GCA_034695525.1 Euzetes globulus
ATTCTACACACTTTTAAGAATTTGCTCTAAATAGTGTATGTAATCAGACTTTGAAGGTTGACTTAGTACTGAACAGTCTCTTAGTTTTGGTGGTTTACGTGATTTCATAGATGAATGTTTATGTAACTTTTCAGAAATTGATGCAATTGAAGACCTTGGGACTTTGTATTATTTAATTTTATTGAAATTCTCATGAATGTAGACATACATACAGACAAAAACAAAAGCCTTGAAATTTTTAAGCTCTGGGCGCAAGACATACTGTATATCTTTTAACACCTCGATCAATTTTCAGTTTCTATAAAAATTTAAATAAAAAATAATTGCCATTCTTAAAACTTTTAAAGGATCCCAGAATAGATAAGCTATTTTTAAAATTACTCACTATTTAAAAACGAAGACTTCAAATATGACTCATCGAAGACAAACAATTAAATTTCATTATATAAAACATCCTTGACCATCTTTGAAATAGAAATAATTTTCTCCGAGGTCGCCAAGGGGGTTCAACATACTTGGCCCCGCCCTAAACGGAGAATTTTGAGATTTAACCCTCTTCTTAGCCTGCAAATTTTTAAAAATATTTGGGAAATTTTGTATAAAATTTAAAAAAATAATAGAGGCTAAAATTCAGACATTTTTTTGCAAATGGCTGCCTAAAAATCAGTCATTTTGTTCTTTATTTTAAGAATTTAGATTTCAAACTTGTACAATAACCTATAGAGAGCCTAAATAAGTTAATTTAAGCTTCAAATCACCGGAAAAAAGCTTATTATGGAAGAAAATGGTCGCTAATGGCAGTTTTCGGTGGATTTTGCCTATATAAGTTATGCTGGTCAATTTTACTCAAGCAGATTTCGAAATGAAATATGTTTGAGTTGGCCTATTCCTTGCTTTATTGCTATATCGACTAGGTATAATTTCTATTTAATCAATTTAGACATAACATTTCATTATTAAAACTAGTTTTTAAAAAAATATCCAATTTAAAACTATAGATTCAAAAACTTACTTGTGGTTATAAAATAATTTAGCCAGGAGTTTTACGTCAACGTTATAAATAATACAAATAGCATTACTTAATTTGAACAAGATTCTCATACAACAAAAAATAAATAGATTAAATAAATAATGTTCCCAATAATTTAGAGCTTATCATGTTAAATGAGCCTAGACAATTGCAAACGGAGCAAGGAAAGAGGAGATTCATACATTTATCACTCTTACATGTTTATTATTCTTTCAAAATGGATATATAAAAATCGCAAATGATGATTGATGAACCGAATAAGATCTTTAGAAGCTAGATACATTCATTGTCTATATTATTTATAATGAATGAACAATTAATAGTACCTTAGATTTTCATCGAAAAGACTATTAATAAGAAAATGAAGTCATTTATTAAAATTAAATTTGATTCGAGTCCTCACATAAAAGGACTGAAAACGTGATCACAAAAACATTGCATTTTATTAGATATGACATTAGTTTTACATTAAGAAAGAGAATGAAAAAAAAACAATTTTTACGATCGACTCAAATGTGAAGTCCTTAGCAATAAAACAGATCATTCTTATTGAAAACTATGTTACTATTTTATTTTTCATCCAGCATAAATGCGATTCATGTATTAATCATGGTCTTATCAGATGACATTTCACCTACTTTTATATTTTCATCCCGGAAATATTAAGATAGATTTATGTTGTAATCGGAATTCTTGGTAATTAATGGTATTTTCCATAGATTTTATTACAGCTTTTTTCAACATTATTATAAATAAGTTAACAAGAGTATTTGAAAAGCCCAATAAATCATTTTCAAATAGGTGAGTTTCAAGCAATTCGATCCACTCGTAGAACATGAAAGACTCGCAAGGTACTTGAAAAAGAAATCGAGTTTTATCAAGAATGTTGCCAATAAAGCAAGGTTTTAGAAAATAAATAAAAAGCAACCTAGTTAACTTTATCAGATTGAGTCGTCAAAACTCAATATAAAAATTCATTGCTTTCCCACTATTTATAAGAAATGAAAAATAAGATCTGAAAATCGATTCAATGATTTACTTGAATAGAGATCTGGAAATTGCATTTCGGAATTCAATCTGAATATAAATTCCAATGAAAAGACTTATTCACTCGAAATAAATGGAAATAAAAAACAGAAAATCACAAGTAATTCTATGGTCTCACTAAAATTGCCAAGATCATCAATTTCTAAGGAAATCGGAAATTAACTCAATTTACAAATTTTCATTGACAGTAATGTAAAGCCATTAGAAACAGGAATAGGTCGGGGCTCTCTTCAACCAACCAAGATATATCAAACTCTCTTAATGGAAAAGTTATGCTTGCAAGAAAATCAATGCCGACTCTTTCAAATCCTTAGCGAGATACAATTGTGGACCCACTCAATAAGAAAAGTGCCCTGAGAATAGTCTTTTTTAATGGAACATCAAGGTTTTTCTCAAGCTTATATTTTAATAGTATTGAAACACTATCTTTCCCTTGACAATTTAGCAATCATTGGCTAATCCCAGATAGTCATTTCAAGTCTAATTGCCAAGGTAGAATTTCAAATAATTTTAGGCTTTGAGAGAATAGAAAAAGAAATTAGATAGCTCAAATAAAAAGTCTAATAATCTTGATTCTGTAGATAAATTTAGTCTTTTGGACAGAGCTACCTGAGCCAGTCCTCCCTGACGACCCCCCAAATAAGTTTATGTTCACCCAATGCTCATCAAATCAATGAATTACTCGACGTTTTTCTCATTCTTCTATTAAATTGAAAATCAAACGAATGAAAAATAAATAAATTTTTATTCCTTATCGTCATTAGAGAAGTACAGAAAACTCTATTAACAGATGAAGTGAATTGAGTGAAACGAAAACAAAAACTAAATTTTTTGACAAAAGATCATTAAACAGAATTGCGATCCAAAAGGAAAGGTATCTTTTATTTAAAGGTAACGATAGGAAAACAAATTAAATTGTATTCATTTTCCGCCGAATTATTGGTTTCAATGAGAAACTTCTTGCGATTACTCGACTCAATCGCCAAAAGTTAGTCCAACTCTCAAAGATTGCAATCATACCTTTGCCTCCCAGAGCGCATGTGCCACGGATTCTGTGATAAACTTGTTTGACTACAGCACCGGACGTTTGAGTTAGTGCTCCGACACCTCATCAGTATTGATACAAACAGTAAGACGTGAACAACAGTTTTGTCTCCGAGAGTACAAATTGTTTCGTTTCGGCCAAAAAATAATGAATTCATTGATTAAGTCATTTGGCCATTCATTTCCATTCCAAGAGTAATCCAACATAATGATCCTAGTATCGCTGTTCCGGTTCTGGAACCTGATCACTCTAATCTTGATAAATTTCTCCGAAACCTTTCAACAAACAAACAAGTAAGTGTTTTTTATTTAAGCAAAAAAAAAAAATCTATTTTCAAAAAACAAAATTTTACAACTAATTTATCAAATAATCATGCTGTTGCCATGGTTATTCTAGAAAATTTAGAATTCTCGTAAGTTATGTTCTTTTTCCTTTAATTATCAGTCATTTTAATTATGTTTTCCTAATTATTTCAATAGAATTAACATGATAATAATTGTATCTCATTAAGCTGCGACAAAATTTTTAATTTTATATGAAGAGTCCATTATTACCAATTTGTACGAGCATTTCATGGATGACATCAATTATCCTGCAAATACATTATTATTGAAAGAATTTCAAAAGACTCCTTGATAATCCTTTGGGGAGGAAATCAATTTCAATAATCCATTTTATGAATTAGAAATTATAGACTCTTTTATATCAATTCCTTTCTTAACACTAATTACGATCAGAGACACAGAATCGGCTTTTTCTTCAATTAACTTATAAAAGAATAAGGACTGTCTCTTAATTAGAATTGATTCCTGCTTACTTTTGAAATCTTGTGCCCATCTACCAGTCTGATGTTTTTAGATTAAGAAGTAAGCAAGGTTTAATTAATTTATCAATGTTTGATCAATAAAAAGACCCGAACTGTGTGGTTAAGATTAGGGTCTTTTGTTGTTTGCTCTCTTGGAATAGTGAGCGCACAGAATAAACTATATTTCAGGGGGAAAACCACTAAAAATATCAATTATTGAGAGTCTGTCAAAAACAGGCACAGAACCGAAAAAATGCCATTCATTGTGAAAAACACAAAAGTCTGCAACAAATTACGAACACAACTCTCAAAGGACTCCATAGATTTGCCTTTCACTGAAGTGTTCTCGATCATTGTCTATCAGACCAAATGCGATGGGATTTACTCCACTTCTTATTAAAAACATTTTTGTAATCATTGTTTTCTGGCTCTTCTTGTCATTTAGTTACCAGAACCAATAAACTTTGATAGATCAATCTATAGGACATGCGAAAAGTCAATTCTAAAATCAATTTTCTGACATTTGAAATAAGCTTTTGCTAAAAAAGAATCAAGCATTGAAATATATCGAGAATTTGAATCTATAATACCTTGGGTACAAAACAAACTTTTCTTCGCTCGAACAAATATTTTTCCTTCAGTTCTTTTTTTATAAAATAAAACTCCTAGGCAAGGAAAAATGAGAGGAAATTTTGATATTTGTTAACACTTTTAAAAGAATATCAGTCTATACTGCCTGGCAAATGATTGATTGATTGATCTAGGTTCGATTAAATCTAGAATATACTTTATTTATTGTTTATTGATTATTTTCTTTGACCCGTTTTTAAGTTTACTTTTAATCTATCAAATATAATCGAGGAAATACATATATATTGATATTTTATAGATCTCAATCGAGTCCTGAGCTTGATCAATTGGATCAACTATTGAAGAACTATGACAGGCGAGCGCTGCCGACCAGCGAAACGGGTGAGTCTGACGTCTATACTTCAAATGACATTAAAAACAGATCCAAAGAAAGTCCAGAATTGAGTTTTTATTAATCAAATAGTAAATAAAATTCTGATATATTTTGATAAATGAATTGAAAGATGATTTACTGACTTTAATGTTGAAAATATCGAAGATTATGGTAAATGAAATCCTATAATTGATTTCAAAAATAAGAACGAGGAATATTCTGAGCGAAAATCGCTGTCATTTCGATTCCAAAGATGAATTGAAATAAAAGTAAAATGAAAAAGCTCATGAAATCTTTTGAAATAATCTGTCAAAACTCAAGCAGACAATCGAGAAAATTCATAAATCCCAAAGAGCTGGCGCAAATCATATTCTATGTTGAAAATAAGATTGTTAAAGAGTGCAAGATTAAAGCATTCTGATGAAAAGTTTATGTTTACTTCACAATAGAATTTTTAATAAAAATATGTAGGTCAGATTGAATAGGGTCCCCAAAGCCCGAAGTCACCAAGGTCCGACAGGGGTTAAAATTGGTTAAAAAGTAAGGTAAGGTAAAACGGTAGACTTTTTTCTTTCAGGGGGGGGGGAGGAATCTCATGGGGTTGTAAGGAAAGACTTATTGGGTATTCCATTGAAATGTTCCATTAAAATCTCACAGGTTATATAAACTACCATGGTGACCCCTGATGTAGTTGTAGTCAGGGATAACAAGCGAATCAAAAGTGTATTTAATAGATAAGAATTTAGTTTGAAATAAATCTATCCATGTTTAATGTTACGGAATTCACGATAATATTGCTAAGTATAACTGAATTTAAGCTAAAATTGTTGATAGGGTATCAGCTAGGATCATTTCTAAAAACAGTTAAACTAAAACTAAACTTTAATACGCCTACAATTCATTTATCTTTATTTGAAAAGTTTTATATGGCTCAGTTTGCAAACGACAAAGTTTTCTTGCTTTTAATTTTTGTTTATTCCCCGATCCTTTTCATAGACATTGTTAGACAACGTTAAGGCTTAAGGGAAAAGACGCTTCAGATGTTGACTAATCAAAATTTTGTTTGTTTGTGCCATGCTTAGTCATTTATAGATTATTAGTTGGATTAACAGATATATCGTCAACAGGTAGATCATCTTGTAGAATCTAGCAACTAGGGAAAATAAGGCAATAAAGCTATGTTTGTGACATTTTGATAAATTTATGAATTTAAGTTAATTTATCATTCAACATAGATTATCTTGATGGATAATCTTAATCAATATTAATGTCTTGTGGGGATAATCAGAATTATAATAAATCGACAAGCTTGAAAATGTTAATCAAGTCACTAGATTCTAATGGATAAACTAAATCAATCCAAAGGACGTGACAACAAAAAGTCATAAATCTTGAAAGATGAATGTTCGAGATTATTTGCGATTTACTGAAAAGTTTTTGAATATATCAATTTTGATGGGGACTTGCTAGCTAGCCTTGACGAAAATCAAGAGATTTTGATAAGCGTTTCTTCAAGGTCAAATCCCTCAGATTAATTGGTCTATACCTCCTTTTTCATCACCGACTTTAAGCTCATCTAAGCCCTTTTTCAATTAACAATCAGACTCTCATTATTTTAAACACAGCAGACTTTAGCAATTAGATTTCCATTATGGATTTGCTTCAAAATTTACATAATTGAAAAAATTAAGCCCAAAATTATCCCACGAAAGGCTAGATTTTAATTCCAACATAAAAAGAAATCATTATATTCTCGGAGCAAAAGATGAAAAACAAAACAAAAACATTTTCTTCAAATGAAAAACGATTTGTTGAACGCTTATAATGTCGAATGAAATATAAATAATAATTTGCTTTCTATCTTGTTTCTTTTTTCTTGACATGAAATTCATAAGAAATGGTAGTTTTTATTGAAATACAACTGAATTATTGGATTTCTAGGACTATTTGATGACAGATACAAATGTTTTCTCAATTTTGTAATCGTTTTCTCAAATGCTTTTATTGTAATATTATCTGAAACTGAAATTCAAAATCAGAGAACATTTTATTTTGTTTGACGTTTATATGCATCCCATGTATATATACGTGCGGTATATATACATATATATACGATATATATAATCGGAAAACTATCAGTTATTCTTAATATTGTCTTTATAAGACATTTGAATGTGCTGGCTCATCAATTTTATTGATTTATCCAATAAAGAAAGAAGGATAGTTGAAAGTTAAGTCAAACTTTTCTTGTCTGCAACTTTTTCTTGCAAGAAGTGTTTGGAATTTTAATACAATTTTATTAAATTTTATTTCATTTTTTGTTTTGGTTTGTTTTTTATGTCAAAGGAAAGTTTGTTTCGCATCACAAACACAATTTCCCAAATCATCCCTGTTAACAAATTTCTGCTTCTAAATTAGCGCTTGATAGCAACAACAAAAATGAATATAAAATGAACTTGATATTAAACCTTATGATTTATGAGACATTTCTTTGAGAAATCAATTATTAATTTCATAATTAATTATCGGTAAACCGCTTATTGAAAACAAAGTTAATGAAAATTGTTAAGCCATTAATCAACTATTCACCATGCTAATCCGATCGATTTTTCCACAATCTAAAATTTGTAATCAAAGCATAAAATAAATTATACATTTCAGGGATGAATGCAAACAGTAATTACCATAAAATAAAAACTGCTGATGAATGCAAATAAAAGACAAAACATAGACATATAGACAAAAAAGAACTGATTTATTAATGTTAAAAATATTGACTATCCTAGAGTGCCGGGAATGTAATCTATGAACATTAGTGCATCACCCCTTCCCTTTACGCATTCAAATAACTTTTTTTACGCTAAAATTGGTAATTCTCCAGTAAATTACATTTAAATTAGTTTTTTTTCGTCAATTATTTTGATTTTTACGAAATATTTGCGTATTTCGCAAAAGAATCGAAATTAAGATAAAAAAAATGTCATAAAACAGAGAATCGGGTCATTAAATGAAATGATGAATAAAATAATAAGTATTGTAGTCGGAGTCACAACAGTTATCAGGCAATAGAATTGAGATGAATGGCCTTATCCTGTTACTGGCCATTAGCTCCTGATGGCTGTCCTAATCAGTTGACAAAAGTCAAACGACAAACAGAGAAAATAGCCGAACAGTTGAACGGAATATAATAAAACATTTAATGTTTGCTCCCAAATGATAGGAAAGCCAACAATAGTCGAGTGCGAAATATTTATCCGATCGATCGGTTCCATTAATCCGGAGTCCATGGACTATGAGGTGGACCTGTATTTGCGTCAGAGTTGGTACGATTCCCGACTTAAGACCGGATCCGGAAACGAGTCCCGAGCTCTGGATCTAAACGATCCAAAGTTAGTGCAAATGATTTGGAAACCGGAGGTGTTCTTCGCGAACGCAAAAACAGCTGAATTCCAATACGTGACGGTTCCTAACGTTTTGGTCAGACTCGAGACCGGCGGCAAAATTCTCTATATGTTGAGGTAAAGCCTAAATTCTGTGCACTTTTTAAGAGAAAGCTTTTTTGTGAATAACCTTTGGCTACAACTTTTTATCTTGCCTTTCAAAAATTAATTACATTATCAAGAGTACAACCTTGTAACTAATATGCCCTGACACTTATTCATTACCATATTCAATTTATCATTTTTAAAAGTTGTATGTAGAATTTTTCAAAACTCATCTTTAAGTTGGTATTTCATTGGTCACCTAGAACAGTTAACCAACAAAATAATAGTCTAGCAAAAAAATTGATCGCCTGAAAACATCTAAACGAATTTTAAATTATAATTATTCATCTTGTCTAGACTGTTGAGTTTTTATTCTTTCTACACTGAAAAATTCCAACTTGGCATTCAACCAATTTACTAAATAGTTAGTAATTAAAAAAGAGTACGAAATAAGAGTCAAGTCTTTGGTTTAATTGTTATTAATAGCGATTAATTAAATGCTTTCATTAGCGCATAATTTGAGTGCTTTTAGTGATAATTGTCTTCAAGTTTTTCTCACTTTATTTAAATACAAATTACGAATAAAAGTGCAAAAACACAAAAACAAAGAAAAAATAAATTTTTATCG
The DNA here is from genome assembly GCA_034695525.1 of Euzetes globulus. Taxonomy (NCBI): domain Eukaryota; kingdom Metazoa; phylum Arthropoda; class Arachnida; order Sarcoptiformes; family Euzetidae; genus Euzetes; species Euzetes globulus. Next base: position 9,005 of record JAQIWP010002052.1, read on the forward strand.
ATTTGGGAATCAGTGCCTAAATTCAGGGAAGCCTTACATATAAAAACCAAATGATAGCCCTATTGTAAATCATATGATGTGCTCCTATTATTCAGTGAGGCGCAAGAGGTTAAATAATATGCTAGTGCTCTCAAAAGGGGTAATGGAAAGGTAGATTCTAAAGTTCCACTTTTGTCTAGAAATGCACCTTTCTCAATTTTGATTAGCCAGATCCATAAAAGAAATTAAAAAGGAGCTTAGAATTCAAAAGTCAAGATTGTGGACATGCCTGGGGTTAATTGAATATGTCATTGCGTGAGGTCTTTACATTACAAACAGAAGTGAAGTAATTTATTTTTCGGTGAAAGAAAGAGAGAAGACAGTGCCGACTAAATGTAATAGATCATGTTATCTTACCGGCGTCATTTTTTCCTTGGTTCCGACACAAAACGACAGAATGACATCTAATGACATAACAAAACACGACTCAACGCATCTCTGATGATAGCAATGTCATACAAAATCAGTGATGGGCAAGGTGGGCCCTTATTTTTGGTCTAGGTGGGAAAAACCCTTTCCCCTAGACAATTTTCCACTTGCGAAGCAAAACGGATTTTTTTTGTTTTTCTAATTTTTATGGGAGTTTTGAAATTTTTTAGATACCCCTTCCCTGCTTAGAAGAAAAATACTTGACCCCTACACAACCTGAAAATGTTTTGGGAACACCTCATGAACAAAAACCTTGCTCATCACTTGATGAAATAAATGACTTTTTTGCCAAAGACTTTGAAAGTCCTCTTCTTTGAGTAAAAACTTAAGAGTTTAGTAAACAATGCATTCTTTCAATAGATAATGAAAGGAAGCGCTGTCTTATCGCACAGAATAAGAAAATTTCAATATATTTTATCGTAAGCCGATTTACGGCGACTTTCAGTGATTTCTTTCAAATTCGATGAATTTATGAAACGAATTTCGAAATAAATAAAACCAGGGATAGCCAGGGTGGTATTAATTCAAGACATGAGACCTAATCACTAAGTAGGGCCACTTAAGCCCTAATGATTTATTTTTAAGAAAAAATATCTGACCATGCTAAAAAAACTTCAACAAAATAAGGAAGGTTAAAACTTGAAATTTACAAGCAAAACTATTCTTCTAAAATCTATATTGATCCAACATAATTTCAAAGGAAAATAATTAGTGATCATGTAGAATTCAAGCTCATAAATCCTACTTAGATTATGCAATATGTTAGCAAGACACATTGACAGGATTTTTCGAAATCAAATCATTTGTTATCAAGACTTATGTTCGTCGACATTGAATTTTCTTTTACAATCTTGACTGAAAAAAATTGTTTTCCAATATCAGAATCAATGACTATTCTGTAGTCTATGCCATGAAATGATATTTTTCAGTATTTATCTCAAAAACCAAGTGATGCGCAAGGAGAAGTCTAGTTGAAAATTCATGCTATAATTAATTCTTCAATATTCAGTATAAATCCGAATCATTTATTAAACTAAAAACTAATGAGCATGCAACAAAAATGTTTATCATAAAAATTTTGGCAAAAATTGAAAATTTCAACAAGTTTTAAAATTGCTTTTATTATTTTCATTGCTAATGAACTTGTTAAAGTGTTCAATATTCACCAGAATTTTCACATCATTACATTTACATATTTAATCTTGATTTTGCTTTAAAAATAAGATCCTAACAATTTATTTTGCTATGATCATAGCCTATTTAATGAGCAACATAATTTAAAATGCATATTCTAATGGATTTAGACATCTTGCACATCCCTATTCGAAAATCAAGTTGAAAATCCCTGAACAGAGAGAACTCGATGAATATAAATGAATAGACATTATGTGATAATAAAAGAGTGGAATCGAAAGTAATTTTCTCTTTAATTCCAGACTTCAGTCTAAATCTAATTCTGAAACAATTTTTCATTTTTATTCATTTTCCTGGGAATTCATTCAAAAATCATTGTTATGAATAAAAATCATTAAAATTATTTGCCTTTCGGTTCATAATTTTCCAAAACACATTTTACAAGTTTATAATGAATAAATATTTTTGTTAGATCTGTTAAAACTACTGTATATTAAGGTTTTCGATAGCAATAAATCAGGTAAACAATAATTTTTCATCTTTTCCATAATAAAACCAACAGTGGCCTTTATTTTCCTCCAAAAAGGCCAGAATAACATTCCTCTGTTTGATTTATGACAGAAACTACTGTTTATGGGATTTCCATAAACCATTTCTTTCTCTTTCAAAACTAATATGTTTGTTTAAAAATTACAAATGATATTTCAATTTTGACAATTGAATCATGCAAGTTTTCAAATTAACTGTTCGAATAAACTTTTATATTCATCAAAACTTACAATAATAAAGCACCATGATGTGCAAGGTATTTTTTAATAAAGTTTTTTAAAAAATCTATCCTGCTTGATATAAACTATATAAAAATTATTGTTGTTCAACTGAAAAAGGTGTTAATTAAAAATAACCATAAACTAAAATTTAGTGAAAATTTATTTTAATTAAACAATAAATTAAGCATGGTTGGTGGTGGCAGCTGGTTGGTGTTTTAGCGAACAAACACACTTTGTAAATTTACATAGCTCATCTTTATTTTGAATGAAATTTTATGCACAAAAACATCCACAAAGCATTTGTTTTCTAGTCAACAATATTTTACAGAATAAAATGTCAACTGATTTACTGATGCATGTCTATATCATTTTAGCCATACTTTTATTGCTAGAATAAATGGATGGCAAATATTTTTATTATGCTTTTGACTTTGCCTTAAAAGGCAGAAACGTTTTGATAGAAAAGTTTCAAAAAGCTTTGAAAATTCAATTTAAATAATTTAAATAAAAAGCAAAGTTTTCGCTAAAAATGATAAACTTGTTAAGTTGTAAAATGAATCAAATTTAAACAAATCTAACCAGGCTGAAGCTGCGGTTCTCATGCATGATGGACCTATACCGGTATCCAATGGACGCCCAGATTTGTGGCATAGAATTAGCCTCTTGTAAGTTGAGATCATTCGACGATTATGTGAGGAAATTGACACAACTTTGAATGCAGTCTCGAAGACGACAAGTGAGCTGAACTTGGAGTGGGCTAAAGATTCACCCGTCAAACTGTACGAGAAGCTAAAATTACCCCAATTTCTAATCACGAATGTGAGCACAACCCTCTGCAAAGAGACCTTTCACATCGGTTTGTATTC
>JAQIWP010002053.1:0-12241 GCA_034695525.1 Euzetes globulus
GTTCCGGTGCAGCCGAGAGCTGTAACTACTGTAGAAGCCCAGTACCAGTCCAGCCGAGAGCTGTAACTGCTGAAGAATCCTAGTGTCGGTGCAGCCGAGAGCTGACACTACTGTAGAAGCCCAGTATCAGTTCAGCCGAGAGCTGAAACTGCTGTAGAAGCCTAGTTCCGGTGCAGCCGAGAGCTGTAACTACTGTAGAAGCCCAGTACCAGTCCAGCCGAGAGCTGTAACTGCTGAAGAAGCCTAGTACCGGTGCAGCCGAGAGCTGAACCAGCTGCCAAAACTTAGTACCAGTTCATCTTCTGTAAAAGCCTAGTAATGATCCAGCCGAGAGCTGTATCTACTGTTAAGGCTTAGTAACTTGTCAGCCGAGGGTTCCAACCGCTGTTGAGGCCTATGTTTCTATGCATATTAATGGACTTGAAATCTTAAGCCCGTAAAACTTAAATGAGTAAAGACTGAAATATTTTAAACACTTTTTGGCTATAAGCCTTGTTATTTCGGAAAAACTGGATCTATAAGTTCTGATTTTGAGCATTGTCATACTTTCGTGAGTCACTTCCTGTTTTTGTTTATACAGTATTTAGAAGGAAATTCCTTCTATAACTGTGTTGGGTATCAAATTATTTGTTACAAGTAACCAGAGACAAATTAAAATCCTAAAATTGTATAATAAAATGGGCCTCATCTCGCAATTTCGTTTCATTGTTGTCCATTATGAGTTGTGAACAACGTATGGCTTGTTATAGAAAAGAAGTTGAAAAGAGACAGTGCGAAAGAGATCTCTTTGAACAAGAAAAACTCGAAGACCAACAGTTGGCCCGGTTACAAGAAGAAGAACAGAAGTTGGAGAACGAAGATTTTTATCGCAGACATCAGGAATTGGATGATTTAGAGCGAAGGCAACTGAAGAGAAGACAAGACGAGTATACGAAACTCCAAACTCTCCAGCTGAAGAGACAGCAGAAAGAACTCAAAGCGCTTGAAGGATTTCAATTGGAAAGGAAAATCAAGTTACGTTTAAATCTTGAAAAGAACTTAATTCATCAGTGCAATAGGGAACAACAAGTTCTCAATAATACCCAGCAGAGTCGCAGATTCGAAGAGAGCCATCAAAATTTGGAAGACGTGTTGACTCATTTGCAAGAGATTCAGATATCGGAGCAGGGTCCATCAACAAGTGGGGAAGTGGATGTTCCAGAATCAGAACCGGATTCGGTATCGCCATTTTATTATTGGCAACCCAGACAACCTTTTTAAAAGAGCTCAATATTATTAATTCTTATTCAAAATTTTCAATGGACGAGCGAAACATTATAAGAAGACAGTTGTGCTATTTTTGTGGAATGCCTAAATATGCTTGGGAATACGAAATTAACCAAAACAACTTTATCTGCAGAGGTTGCATTAACTATGAAGGGTCAAGACTGGAAACGACTTATGAAAGAACCAAGTTTCAAAAGTCCGTAACAATGGAACAAATTATTTCAAGACTTCCGTATATTCTTCCACAAAGACCTGGTCCACCTGCTTATCATTGTTCACCCGGAAATATTCCAAGATATGTCCCAATCTTGCCCGCTAACTCGAACAAACCACACATTCAAAATTCAACGCAATGTATTGAAAGCCGGAAAAAGGACAACACCACGAATAATACTGCCTTTCCTGGAATGCAACCCTGCAACTCTAAAAGCCTGACCGATTCGATTAACCGAAGAGATGTCAGATTTAAAAATGGACGAAACACTAGAAACAAGACATCAGTGATTCAAAATACAAGTCAAGTCAACCAGAGTCACAGTGACGATAACTCTCCGAAAATGCCTGAACTTACTCCGGTAACTTCTCTTCCACCCATGCCTGACCTGACACCGGTTTCTTCTAATCAAAGTTTAACTCTGAGAGAAATGTTGTCAACTAAACGTGATGTTCCTTCGGTTCCTGGCTCTTCGAAAGATTTTCCGCAATTAATTATTCTGGATCATGAGCTTTAAACTTTTTAAATTCTATCTTTCTTATATACTATTATTTTTAAAACCGAAATATATATTTCTGAAATAAATAAAATCATTTGAGCTGTTTTAAACAGAGAGTGACTCATTGGGGTGTGACATATTTCATATATATATAAATAAGGTATAAGAACAGGTTTCAAAATCAGTATGACATCCTCCTCTGATAGTGAAAACGATAGTTTAAGTGAACCGTCAGAACTTGATCCAGTTTTGGAAGAAATAAGGGTAAAAGTTAAAAAGTCAAATATTGGTGTGAGTTTTAAAGATATCATAAATACTCATTTAAACAAAGTTTATCAAGAGCGAACGGAAAGTTTAGCAGTGAGAAAGAAACTTAATCAATTACTGCTGTCTCAAAGTAGTGGGCAAACCTCGAGCAGGATAGCCCAAGTTGCTCAAAGATCAAACCAATCTTTTGCAACACAAACAGACCCGAATCAGCAATTGTTTTCTCCTATTCCACTTTTCCATACGTCAACTCCAGTTGGAACACATAGCCCGACAACAACAGGCTCAATTTCAATAGCCACTACACTAATCACTACCACCATCCCTATACCTCCTCCAGTAAGGAGCCTAACAAGAAGAGTTTCGGTTGGTGATTTATTTCAAACACTAAGTGGTTCTTCTGGACTTTCTTCAAGTGGTTTTTCTGGAACAAATTCATCTAAAATGGCCGTTGCCAATTTAACAGCTCAAGATTTAGCAGACATAACAAACATACTTACGTCAAATCAAAATAATGGTGACACAAGACTGAGACCTTTTAACGGAAATACAGCCGAAGCCATAGATTGGCTAGAAGATTTTGAATGCTATGCGACTTCAAACAATTGGGATCTTGCAAGAAAGAAATCGAAGATGGGTACTTACCTCACAGGTGCCGCAAAGGAATGGTGGACACTGGAGATTAAAGGAAACGTTATGGGATGGGATCAAGTCAAGAATGCATTTTTTGCTCAGTTTTTGCCAGTTGATTTTCATCAACATTTAAGAAGAGAATTCCGAACCAGAAAACAAAAGCTATTCGAGAGTTCTGCGAATTTTATCTGCAGTATGAGAAGCATTCTAACTAAAAGCCATCAAATTATTCCAGAAGGCGAAGCTGTGGATTTTATAATGAATAACATGCTTCCACAAATAGCTGAGAAATTGATTGTTTTGAACCCCAGAACTTACGATGAACTAAGGACATACTCGAATAGGGTTGAACAAAGTCTCAAAGCTGGAACTTCAGATAAAGCTGACGGCGATCTATTGGCAATAGCTGATCAAATGAGAACATTAAATTTTGGGCCAAATAATAATTCAGATCGCCCAAGACTCAACTACAACAGAAGTAATTTCAGTTCAAGAACAAGAGGGGCTAAACCTCGTTGTTATAAATGCAACCAAATAGGACATATCCAAATGAACTGTCGTCAAAGGTTTCTTCCAAACCAAAGATTTAATAGATATAGCCGACCTTTCAACTATGGAAACCGCAGTTCAAGAGGAAATTCATTCTTCAGGGGACAGAATAGAAATATGAATTTCCAAAACCAAAGGATTAATCAAAATGAAGGACGGAATGCAAGAATTATTCAAACACAAGATACTACAGAAGACACTGAACAAACTATCGATGTTATTGGAATTTTTGGTTCAATGGATAACGGATTTCTTATTAATATATCAATTAATGGAAACACCGTTAATGCAGTCTTGGACACTGGAGCAAGTGTCTGTTTTGTGAGTCAAACCTATGTCACCCAAAATAATCTTTTACTGTCCAAATGGACCGGACATGGTTACCGTCTGGCAAATGGGTCAACCGTCAAACCGGTCGGTCAAACCAAAGTGAAAATAGAAATCAATTTAAACGGCATAAACAAGACGGCAGAACTATCAATATTTGTAATAAAAGACTTAACATCAGATGTTATTATTGGATATAATGCAATTCGTAAATTGGGGATAATAATCAACGGAAGAGATAATACTGTTAGTTTCTGACTGCCCGAAGACGAGATTGAGAATGGCCTATCTCTTATAGAACCTTCGTCAAATAGTCAGACAATTCTCGAAGCAGGAAGAATTTTTAGTGAAGAAACAGTTATTTTCCCCGCTTTTTCTTCACGTTGGATTGATATCGCCTTTGAAAGTCGGAAAAGAATAGATAATGGGATTTATTTGGTCACCTCGTTTCTCAATTCGCCTATTAGATTAATTAACGGTTTAGTAAACGTGGTTGATGGCAGATGCTCCACTACCGCTTGCAACTTTTCCAGACAGGAAGAAATTTTAGAAAAAGGGTTGGAAATTGGATTTTTTGAGAGAATAAATTAGTATAACCTTTACAACGTAAACCTAATTGAAGAAAATTACGACCATTTGGAGAATAGGAAAACTGAAGAAGCGGAATCATATGGTACCGATGATTTCGTGGAACCAGATGATCTTATAACAGTAATTAGATTTGAATTGGGTGAAGTCAAAGTAGGAAAACAACTTTCCTTAAAAGAACAAAATTCCATTATCCAAATATTAACCGAATTTAAAGATGTGATGGCCTTTGATGGAAGACTGGGAACCACAGATCTGATTGAATTTCAAATCGAAGTTGAACGGCATCATCCAGTACATGTCCCGCCGTACAGAGTAGCCCCACAACAAAGGGAAGATGTCATCAAACAGGCAAAATTAATGCTAGAACAAGGAATAATTGAACCTGCAAAGTCTCCCTGGTCTTCTCCTATTATCTTAGTCAAAAAAGATGAATCTAAGGGAGGTGGCTGGCGATTTGTAAACGATTTTAGAAATCTCAATCGACTGTGCAAGCAATGGGTTTATGAATTACCTTTGATTAAAGACTATTTTAGATCGCTAGCCGGTTACTCACTCTTTTGCACACTGGATGCAAATTCCGGCTTTCATCAAATCAAAGTTAAACCAGAGGATAGAGATGTAACGGCTTTTATTGTTCCTGGATTCGGATCCTTTCGATATGTCAAAATGCCTATGGGAATGTCGACTGCTCCCCAGCACTTTCAAGCACTTATGGATATAGCCCTAGGGTCATTAAAATTTAATACAGCGCTGACATTTATGGATGATCTGCTTATCCCCGCAGAAAATTTTGAATCATTGATGAAAAGACTAGTCTTAGTACTCGGAGCATTAAGAGATGCCGGCATAACTTTAAAACCATCTAAATGTGTTTTTGCGGCTCCGAGTTTACGTTTTCTTGGCCATATTATTGATAGAAGAGGTATACACGTTGACATTAGAAAGGTCCGGGCCATCTCGGAAATGCCACCTCCAACAAGCCCTAAATCTGTCCGACAATTCTTGGGAATGTGTTGTTATTATCACGAATTTATTCCGAACTTTGCACATATAGCATCTCCATTGTATGAATTAACAAAAAAGGATCGAAAATTTGTATGGAATCAAAAGCATCAGTCCGCGTTCAATGAACTTAAGATGCGTTTGTCATCCCCCCCAATTTTGGCTCATTATAATCCGAATCTTGAAACTGAACTCAGAACAGATGCTTCTAAAATTGGAATAGGTTATCGGATGGTTCAAAAACAGCCAGATGGTAAATGGCTGGCTGTTTCTAATGGATCAAGAAAATTGAGTGAAACTGAATCAAGATATCCAGTTTCCGAACTCGAAACACTCGCCGTAGTTGAAGGATTGAAGAAAAATCGTTCCTATTTATTGGGAATAAAATTCAAAATTGTCACGGACCACAAAGCTCTTAAAGCGCTCTTAACGAAAAAAGAGTTGCCGGGTAAACTAGCAAGATGGAGCTTGGTTTTGTCTGAATTTCCTCAAGTAGAAATTGTCCATAGACCAGGAAACCGCATGGAAGATGTGGATTTACTATCAAGAAATCCTGTCGATGAAAAACCTATACTAGACGACTACCTTCCAGAAGAAACATTTTTTATGATTACGGATATCAATCAAATCCCAAATTACAATGACTATAAGTTAGCCCAAGAAACCGATGAAAGAATCAAATTTATTATTGAAAAACTTGAAAAAGACGAGAATGTCTCACAAATCCACGTTATTAAAAATGATTTATTATATCGAATCAAAGGCGAAACACTTGTTTTGGAATTACCTGAATCACTGGTGGAAAATCTATTTTTCATTCATCATGATCATCAATTTTCAGGACATCATGGTTTCGAAAGAACTTACAAAAGATTAAAGGAAAGAGTCTCATTTCCTAAGATGAAGGAAAGAGTAAAGGATTATGTATATTCATGTCGTGACTGTCAGACAAAGAAAAAGGTTTCAGGAAAACCTTATGGTGAGATGCAAATGCCTCAAATTAGAAGACCAACCGAAATGTGGGCAATAGACTTTTTGGGACCCTTTCCTAAATCAAACAAATCAAACAAATATGTCTTAGTGGCTGTGGACAGTTTCACAAGATATGTTGAAACAATGGCTACAAAAAACAGTACTGCAGAAACTGTTTCTGAATTTTTAATTGAAAGAATAATTGCAAGACATGGGGTATTCGAAGTTCTATTCAGCGATAGAGCCCAATGTTTCGTTTCAAAAATAGTTGAAGACTTATCAACTAGGATCGGTTTCAAACATGTGACATCAACCGCCTTTCACCCTCAATCTAACAAAAGTGAAAGAGTTAATGCCAGTATAGCACAGATGCTTAGTTTTTATGTCTCCTCCCACCATAAAGATTGGTGTGAAATGTTGAGTTCGATTACACTTGCGCTAAATACCCAATATAATAGATCGATCGACACAAATCCATACTATTTGTTCTATGCCAGAAACTGTAACCTTCCTGGTGACATACCCCTTGTGGACGGAACAGTAGTGAATAGAGTTAATCGTTGGAAAACAGCTTGTGCTCTTGCGAAACGCCGAACTGAACTATTGCAGAATACCAACAAATCTTATTACGATAAAAGAAGACAAGCTATGTATTTTAGAGTTGGTGATAAAGTGATGGTTTACAGTCCAAACCCTAAAGTAAAGAGGGCTAAGAAATTGCTTCATTTCTTTAAAGGGCCTTATGAAGTGATAAGTGTCAGATCACCAATAGTATACGAAGTTCGAATTTCACCAACGAAGACCGATTTAGTCCACGTCCAAAGAATGAAACGGTTTAATCAGAGAAACTTCCCTCAAGCTGAACAGATGTTGGAACTTAACGACAACCTGTGCGAATATCGAGCTCCAGTTTCAAACGATGAACCATCGAAGGAAATCCCAAGTAATACGGCTGTCTTGACATTGCCGCCACCGCCGAAACACAGATATAGAACCAGATTAGCAACAAGACATCTAATTGCTATTTTGTGTTTGGTTTCTCTGTTCATCAGAATTAACTGCTGGGAAAAAGCGGAAAATGTTCAATGGAAGCAGTCTTCGAGAAAAATAATTACGGATATTCTTCCTTATAATTATAAAGTTGAATATACCAGCCCATGTCGGATTTTCCAGCTGAAAAAACGTTACAAATCCAGTATTATTTAATTGGTGTTCTCGGCTTTTCAACGAAAGTTTTGTCGCTCCCCTCAGCTCAAAATGCACAGAACATGACTCTATCCGAGAGAAACGGGTCATTCCGATAGTCATATGGGGTGGAGTGGCTTTGGGTACTATAATTGGCTCCGGAATTGGCTCTTATTTCACTTTCTTCAGAACTAATAAATTAGAAAAGCGTCTGGATGAATTTGTTCTTCAACTCAATGAAATACATTCAAAAGTTCTTCAAGGAATGGAAGTTGATGAACACATCAAAAAGGCTTTGATTTTGGCAGGAAAGGAGATGAACCGAACTCAACTTGTTGAGAGGGCAAACAAAAATGAATTGAATTCTGATATAGCGATTTCCACTTATCTGGCAATTAAATTAGCAGAGATCAAACTTACGATTCTAAGATCATCCAGAAACGGACTATTCACAATAAGTGATGAATTCTTTGAAATGTTGAACACATCCTTTCCTTGCAAAGAATGCCCTCTTGACCTGACTACTCTTATCAATTGCCACTTTGTACCTGGCATGAATAGATTGGATTTTGGAGTTATTGGAAGAAAATCTTCAAAAAATCTACGTATACTTCAATCGGATCCTTTTATTTTGTATAGCCAGGAAAACATTAAGAATTGTTTTTTGATCTATACTGGACCAGAATTTATAATATTTGATAAGAAGACTAAATGCGTAATGCCTCTTCCAAAATATGAAAATCATGGATTTGTATTTGCAACCAAAGACTTCATAAATTGTTCAAAGAGTACTTTCAAAAATCAAATATGGAATCAAACAGACTGTTCAATTGAAAACTCTTTTGACACAGTTCAACATATCATGGGCAAAGAATACAATTATGTTTACTGTTATAAAAACAACATAACGGTGAATTCGAGACAATTTGTTTGTCCGGATTTCCCTTTTAAACTAAAAACTGGCACGGACTTCAATGTTGGGACATATGGTTTTCAGGCAATTATAAATTTTACATTAAGATCTGAATATCTTTGGTCAGAAAATATAAATAAATTCCTGCAAATAATCAAAAGCGATAAAGATCTTGTACTTGAAGATTATTATAAAGAAATCGGCCACATTCAATACACTGATATTGCGGAGTTCAAATCGAATACGCGATATACTTTGTTTTCGGTCGCAATCGGTTTATCAGTAATTTTTATAGTTTTCGTTACTTACTTCTTCATACGTTTGCGATTGATGAGACAAAGAAACAGAAATCTTAATCAGTTTCGCCAAGAGGTGGCCTACGAAACTGCAAGACAACTTGTTCAGACAATTAACTCTCCAAATTACCAACAAGCAATTAGAGAGCCAATTATTGAAGAATACGAATGAATCTATTATTCCTATTTAATTTATAATTTTAGTTTTAATTTTAGACTATAGAGATATTTACTTTATATTAATCAGAAATTATAACATTTTTTTTACTAACAAAGACTGATGGCTGAATCCCAAAATACTTTATCAGACGAAGAAACTATTGTCGACCCTTGGGACAATTTGGTCAGCGAACTATTGGTAATAGGGCAGGAAATTGAAAACCGAAGCGAAATTGAGAGAATAAATACTGTCTCGGTCATGAATACAAGAGATCGTTTATTAGAAGAAGGAAACCCTCCATCAGTTGATTCAGATATCGAAATTCTTCCGGGTCCGAGTACTTCTGGCTTACACACCAGCCAAAGAGAAGAAAACGATGCTGATCTCCAATTAGCTATACGAAAATCTATGGAAACCTATCGGAGTTCACGAAATTCTCGTGATTCTCAGAGAAAAGCTCTAAATCCGGCTGTGTTTACAGACAGAATTCACCATTATAAAACCGAGTGCTTCACCTCTCCGAGTGCATGGATTGAAGATTGCAAAACTGAATTTGCAAACATTCAACGACAAGGCTACGACATTGACTCGGTGGAAATACTGTCGGAAAATAAGGGAATTCTGTCTGGACAAGAAAAACTAAATTTCTTTTGTTCAATCAAATGCCAAATGTGTGATTGCTGTCCGGCTGATCCTAGACATTGTATTGGATGTGATCTCTTCTATTGCAATACTTGCTTAACTCACGCTATAGCCGAGAGCTATAGTTGTGCGGGAGTTGCGGATGAAGGTTTAGGAAGAGAAGGTCACGTTTCTAATGTATTATTAGATAAACAGTTTAATGACACATTTGGAAGAGTCCTTATCAGATGCGAATATGGCTGCAAAGGCTCAAATGGAAAGGCTTGGCTTTTTAACAATTACGATGAGGGAGATATCCACAATCGAACTTTTGTCTGCCCAAACCGAAGATGTCATGACTGTGAAATGTGGAAAACTTGTGCTAAGGAATATACAAACTGTTCCTCTCATTTGGCCACTTTTCCAGCATACCTGGACCACAAAATAAGAGAACTCCGCAGAGAAATCGGCTCACTTCGATTGAAAAATTCAGCAAAGAAATTGGTCCCACAAACTCCACAAAATCAGATGGACGGAAACCGCAATCTGACCTTCAAAACCAACGAGGAGGAATTAAATCGACAAATATGTCGCCTCCAACAGACACTCACTTCAGAACGAAGACTCAAAGAACAGACAAATCGTCATTTAACCACAGAAAAAAATAGGACAAAACAAATGCGTGAAGATGTAACGGACCTTACCCGACAAATCATTGAAAATCAAAATCAAATAAGAAATTTATCTGCTCAATTAACAGCTAAAACAACTGAGATCACAAGAGTAGAAGAAAATATGGCTGAAACAGTAGAGACGCAGAAAATTAGATTTGTTTGATTGATAAACCACGTGTCACCGAAAAATTTGTTCAGGTCACCCACCCCACGCAACCTACACAACAAATAGCCGGCATTCAAGACGATTGGACTTTCGATCAGACATATAACCATATTATCTCTCATTTCACCCAAGAAGAGGGTTTAGATCTGAGTTTGGTAAGCTTTCGGATGAGAGTCGAGTCTACTGGAAATCCAGATAACTCCCAAAAGAAAGAAAAAGTAAAAGGAAAAATATTTCCAACAATGTTTTTGTCCTTACTTCCATCTCAAACTTTTGAGCCAAAGACAACATATCAAATCACAACCGAAAGTATAAGAAAACTTTATTGTCCGACAGAATTTGCTGTCCAAAAACAAATACTTGCCAACCCAAATACACCAATTCGTGTCGACATGCAAATTCCTGGACATTCACAGGGAAATTCTGAAATCTTTAGGCCTTTTGCCGGTGAGAATATTACGAATGAACTCATAATAAATCAAGCCCAAAAAAGAACCGCCACAGTCACTTCCCCTGATCACGTTGTGCCGACCTTACCACATGAATACCCTGGTATGCTTGCGCGTTCTAGTTTTCTCACTGACAGATCGTTGCGCTCACCATCTGAGGGTTCAACAGCGTCTGGCGGACACTTTGACCGGTTCGTATCTGAAAGATACAGTCTAAGAAAAAATATTGAGGACAGCCCTACACCAGATCAAAGACATGAAAGAGACCAGAACAGACTCTACTACAGAAGAACAGGACCAAGAACAAATAGGGGAAAACGATACAGAAAAGAAGGCCACAATAGAAACTATCCATTTAAATAAATTTTATATTATTTCCTGTAATTTTTATAACAACCTATTATCTTAAATTTTAATTTACTTTAAATAACTTTATTTGAAATTTTGGTTTACAAAATTTTTATAACAGATGAGATATTTGTAGAAAACATTATAATTTCGTAATCTATATGAAATCAATTATTAGAACAAGAATTGTTTATAAAACAATTCTTGTATTACATAAAAACTTTATAAACAAAATATGTTTTTGTTGCTAATGAAGAGAGCCTCTACTCTCGGTCGGCACTTGATTTTTAACTATTGATTAACTAACAATAAAATATATTCTGAACTAAAACTGTGCCAAAAAGGAAAGTGATTATCAGCTCTACACAAGAACCAACTCCTCCGCCGCCATGTCAAAGGCTGTCCTTCCTGTCAAAGCGACAAACCTCCGAAGGTCTCTTTCGAGAGACTCTTCAATCCAATTCCATTGACAAGAGCCAGACATCAAGTTTGCGAAAGATCAGAAACTCAATGGAAGAAACCCCAAGAAAAACACCGCAAGAGACCAGTTCTTTCCAACTTTCGAGTCGGTGACGTCGTCAGACACCGGAGCAACCAATTCCGTCCGAATTGGAAGGCGCCTTGTCTTGTCATCAAGAAACATGCAAAACAGAATTTTCGTTTGCGACAAATCGACGTTTCAAACAACTCTGTCATTCGAGAGTTCACTTCTCATTCATCACTTCTCGAGCCCTCCTTTTGGCCCACAAAACCCGAAGAAGACATCCCCGATCAGATCCTGTGTCTTCAACCAACCTCTGCAGACCTCAACTTTTGTCACCCACCTCTCGCTCGCGAACAGGAACGACGGGACGCACGACACAAACAGCAAAACAAGAAAAGTTGGTCATCACTTCCTCAAAACCGAAAGAAGTGATGCCCCCATTTCGTCGGGGGAACTGTGGCCCTCGTGACCACACAAATCTCAATTCATCAAAAGTCCCTTTCATTCGACTTCCCTTTCCTTCTGATTTTCCCTCTCTTTTGCCATTAATTCGATTCTGCATTCATTCAGTTCTCAGCTCTCACTTCAAACAGTCATTCTTTTTCTCTGACTTTCACTTTCACTT
>JAQIWP010002054.1:0-12241 GCA_034695525.1 Euzetes globulus
TCTACACACACACACACACACACACACACACACACACATGAATTTAAGCAATTAAATTAATTCGAGAAAAGAAAAATAGCTCTAAGCTCGGTTAATGAATAATTTTGTTACTTTAACATTCAATTTAGTTATAGTGAAGACTTTTGTGACTCCCTTTGACACTCAATTTTCATTATTATTGAGATTTACCAAATTCACTGACTTTTTCACGATTTTGGAATCAATTACTTATGATTTTATTATAATGCAAGACTAGTTTTGATAGACCTCTATCCTGATCACTCGCATCTTGTATTATGGTGATTGTCACCAGTTTTTAGGCCATACCACTTTTTTGGATAAATATATGGTCTTGTAATCGTCAAAAGTTTTATTTCTCAAAATTTTATTTTTCAATAAATTTGTTAAAATCAAAACTAGTCTTGCAATAATAAAATAATAAGTAATTGACTCCAGAATCGTAAAAAAGTCAGTGAATTTTGTTATTTTATAATTAAGTGCTTTCATTATTACAAAAACAATTATATTACTGAGATATTTGAGATGTTTATCGGTAAGGGATTTAAGAATCATTTCAATATTAATTTTAATTAAATATTCTTTATTTAAAAACAAAAAACAATTAAAACATAAAAAATTAAGAAATAATAAGATTAGACAAAATTTAGCAATCTTTAAAATTAAAATAAAATGTCCAATTTAACTAACACTTGATATGAGTTTACATTTAAAGTTATTAAAAAACAACATGTTAGAATGATAATAATCAACTTTAAACAAATAGTTAGATTTGAACTGAAGGAAAACCAATACTGAAATAAATACTTCATGAGTGGGTGTTTTTATTTTGAAAATTTAATTTAAAAAAATATAGTATTATCTAGGAACAATGCATATTTACAAGAGAAGATCAAAGAGATTGTGTCGAGTAACAGTTTTTTAATTAAAAAAAATCTAGGTGGGAGTTGGGTAAAAGGGTAAACGAAAATCGCAACAGAAACATTTTAGTAATCATATATATTATACTAGCTTAATAACTTTGATACATAGATTAATAAAATAATTAATCAAATACTAATTAATTTTCAAATTTCAATAATTTAGCTCGCCCACTGAGCTTTGACAATTTTTTACTTTTGTAAAAATTTAAGGAAATTGAATTTATTTATTTTATTCAAAAAATTACTTTTTAAGTACTAAAAGAGTAAGATTTTTTTCCTTAAGAAACACACAATCAAACAAACCATATACTTGTGGTGCTGTCCGACAGTTTCGGCAATTAACACATTGCCTTCTTCAGGGAGCCTCAAATCAGGGGGTCTCACATTTGGTTCCATAAGAAAAGGCAGGGATTTGGTCAGGAATATGATATTTCAGCAGTCGTTGCCCCTCATATCAATGGTTCGGGGTTTTTTATTTCAAGAATTTGTTTATTTTATAACAATAAATTATATCCAGGGTATCGTTTGTGTATTCTTAACAGTTTTAATCATCTTACAATTACCAAGAATTGAATATTAAAATACTTTTTAAGGCCTTCTGTGATGATTAGGCCCTATTTCGGCAAAGTTAAAATACCGCCTTGGCTACCCTCTGAAACCTGAAGTTAATAGTCCTACTTATTGAAGTGGAAAACCTTGGCAGTAATGTGCTTGTCTCTATAGTCATAAAATTTATTAAATAAAAAAAGACTATTAATAAATGTAATATTCATTATTTTATTGCAATGATTATCACTATTAGATATATAATTGAGTTAGGTAATTGAGTCATTTCAAATAGGGAAAATTATAAAAAGCAAAATTTCTTCAAACCCTCTCTGAATGATACTTGTTCGTTGTTTCCTTTGGCACAAAATTGTAATTCAGATCTTTCATAAAATGTTTATTTAAAATAGCAGTCAAAATATTAAAGGCTTTGAATTAACATTTGCTGAGTGACACAAAACTGAGTGGTTGTCTACATATTCTGTTCCCAATTAATTGGTAAACTAATCCAAGAACTGAATGAAATTCATTTGTTTTGTTTTGATTATTATTCTATGTGTCAAAAACAGACCATTGTGACAAAAATTAGCTTTCGATATGAGTCCTAGAATCTAATTTTGATTAAACTCTTTATCAGCGAATTTCCAGATCGATCAATCAAAGTCACTGTTCAAAGGACCTTGTAGATAAGTAGTCTGCAAAGTTGGCTGAGAGTTTCACAACTATCTCTTTTATAACTTTTCAAATCAATCGGAAGTAAAAAAAAATGTTTTTTGGTAAAATTTGGAATCAAAGAGTCCATTGAATGATACATTTTTTAGTTAAAAACGTATTCTTTCATACAGTCCAAGTCCATTATAGTCAACCTGTCGGGTCAGACAAAATAGTTGACTAAAATGGACTTTAAACATTATATTTAAAAACGATTATGTACTAGGGGTTAAAATCAAGTCTTGAAGTCGTTATAATTTTCGTTAGAAATCTTAATAATGAAAATGTATCTAACTAAAAGATATCTATTATCGTATATATTAAATTTCTTGCTTCTTAAAAAAGCTCAAATTCTAGTTAAATGTTTAAAGAATACAGAATTTAAGAATTTATCTATCAAAGTTAAAACTTTGATCACAAGTTATCCAAAACAAGGATTTAGGGAATTTTTTACAAACATTTTAAATTGATTATATTAAACTAAAAATAGTCTATTTATAGTAGAGATGATTTCATATTATAGTTGATAATAATGGACAGTTGACTATATTGGACTTGATAATAATAGATCTGTTATAACATTACCTCTAAGTATGAGAAAGAGATAGTTGTTTCAGGAATTGGTTGACACAATTGGCAAGTTGACTGTATTAACTATAATGGATTGTAATACAAAGGAGCTGTTGGACAGCCATCTTATTGGTTATCCCATTATCACACTTATAAAATGTCAAATTCAATACAAATAATATAGAATTCTAATAGAATTAAAAGTTAACCTAGACTTAATACGGTTAAAAAAGTTTGAAAATATATACTCAACAAAAGTTCATATTAACTTGATTAATTTGATTTCAAAAATAAAATTGAAGAATAAAAGAATAAATATTGATATGTGATGACAATTTTATAAAGAATTTATCGAATTGGTTTTCTCTGAAAGTATCATTTTTATTTGACTCAAGCTATTTTCTTTGATAGAATTATGTCATTTTAAATATGAATTTCGATAGGAAGTGACATTTCCACTGAATTTGCCGTCACTTAAGCTACAGATACTTCACTTCAGATTCAAGCAATTTTGTCGATTAGTTTTCAGAAAGAATTGTTTGAAAGCAGATCTGACGCATGAAAGGGCGCAAAAATAAATATATAAAAGGGACCGGAAACATTTTCAGCTTAATCGAATAATCCGAAAATTTAATGATTTTAAAGATAATAATTAAATAATAATTAGTTAATAAAATTCTGGACTATTTCGTTGAAATCATACGTTTGGAAAAAATAATAGTTTTGCCATAAGTTGGTCGGCATTTGAGACGACTCGTGAAAAGCCATTCTCACTCTTTTTGCGTCTATGCTTTCCCGTAGCACACAATGTATTGAACAGAAGAAATATCATATCAAAGGCCAGCACAGAATACTGAGTTATTCTGAGTATATAACCAGCGGCTCAACGTCTCCAAGTATATATTGTGATCAACTTTCCTGTGAGACTCACTTCTGCTCCGAAACTTTAATTTAAAATAAAGTTTGAATGAAAGAACAATTTGACGCCAAGTCTGAAATTTTTGAATGTATATAAAATTTTAAAATTCAAATAATTCTGTTCAACAAAATAATCTGTCATTTGTATGGTTTTACGTATGAATTTCACGAATTTATTCCATTAATAAAAAAATAAAAATATATTCTTTTGATTCGAACATTAATAAGACATTTGCCTCACATCTGAAGCTTCAAAATTAATCTAATATTCGACAAACACAACAAAAGGTATTTTGTATTCAATTGCATCTCATCTCAAAAATAATTAAATTAAATGTTGAATTGTTGTTATCCATTACAATGAGCTAATGGTCAAATTAATTGAACTGGCTTAATCATTACTATAAATAAATAAAACTGTATTTCATTGAAATCGATATTATTTGAAATATAATATCTGATGAATTTAGTTGTTTTTGAAAACACATTGTTTTTATTGCCAATTGCTTGAACTTTATCTTGATGAAAATTGTTTTTGAAAATAGTTATTGTTGAAAACAATAAAATTTAGTTTGAAGTAATTAAATTGAATAAGTCGAGTTTAACAAAATCCATGCAACATTATTGTTTCTGATTCAGCTCACAATTTATTATTTTCAGTTATTTTTAAATGTAAGAGAAATATAATTGATTCTGTTGTGAACTTTTTATTTTTTAAACCTGGTTTCGAAATCAAATCTTTGATAAATGGTTTTTGGTTTTATAATCTTTAAAACTGAGTAAACCAAAGATCATTTTTCTGCTTTAAAATCAATAAAAGTTTATGAAAACCAGAGGTAGCCATAGGGGGGGTATAGTATGTATACCCCCCTGAGGTTGATAATTTGCCAAAATACCCCTCTCTAAGGTTTTAGAAAAAATTCACTATTTTACCCTTCCCTTATACACTTCCCTGAGGTCTCGGACCTTGGCTACCCCTGATGTAAACCTAAAAGAGATATATTTTCAAATGCTTTTTCTCATAAGTATATTTTGAAACTAATGGTCTAACTCTTTCTAAACTGAATCTGAAAGAATAATATAGAAGAATATATTCCATTGAAAATACTACCAAGATGATATTAAAAGATATCAAGTGCCAATTTTGATGACTTAATTTTTTTTAATTAACTTTGAATAACTAAGTTCAATTTGACTTTCATTAACAGAATTAAACAAATCTTTAATTGATATCCAATTTCAGATTAGTCGTCCTGGGTCATTATATTATTTAGCATTGTTATCTCTCCCACCATAATTTACATTTTTTGTCATCAGATTCTGTGACTATTTGTTTGCAAATCAAGAAAAATAAAATCAGTAATTATGCGCGTATTTTAATTACTAATTTATAATTTACTAGTTTATAATCATCATTATAGATCAAGTCATTTAAAATTGTATCAGCATTTTAAATGTAAGATTGAGAGTATCAAGAAGAAAGTTCGCTAAGTTCTGATCAATAATGCTAAGCTGGCTAGTTTATTGTATTGAACAAGCTTATTTGAATAGCTTTTACAAGCATAATTGATTCACATTAGACTAACATATAACTTGTTAAAATTTTGTTCAAATAAAACATAACACAAGAACATGAATTGAAGATTCAAAACAAATATTTTAATGAGTAAACACAAATTAATTAAATATTTAATAACTTATCATAGTGGGGCTCAATCTTTGAGCAAGCTATTCTCAAACTAGTACTTTTGAATCAGAATTTACAAGTTAATTGAAGAAATTTGAGTTCAACAATTAATTATTTTTGCTATTTATATTGACATATTAATTATTCTTGTAAGCCTGGTATTGATCGAAATAGGTATTGTGTAACAAACGGTTTGGTCATCTCTCATACAACTCTATAATTATATATGAAACGAATAAATGAGTATTTTTTGTGAACAGCAATTGCAGTGATTTGCCATATATTTAATGGATTGTGATTTATATCATTAGTTATTGTTTTTATGTGATATTTGTTCAGGATACGAACTTTCGATTAATTAAATATTATGGTTAGTATATTTGCTTCAAATATAAACGGAAATAATTCGCCTTAACTTTACTGGAAGTAATTTTGATCTAATAGTTTGTTTACAACATTTGATACAAACTGCAAAAGAAATTCAATGTCAAGGAATGAGAATAATTGAAATTAATATGAGATCATTATTTCGTTACAATTCCAGTGAAGTCCAAATTTCAATCCTTACTCTTCTGAGACTCAAAGAGCTGATTGTTTTTCTTTTTTTCTGAATCATTTATCGACGAAAATAAATATGGTTGGTAAATATAGAAATGATTCTTATAGAATCAGTTTATCTAAAATACTCAATTATTCAAATATCAATTAGAAAAAGATGTTCTTGTCACATGTTTAAACCCGAATCAATTTACTTTACCTTAATTTTTAAATTCTTGAATTAGTTAATTTTAAAACCATGTAATAGAATTGAATAAAATATGAAAAGGGTCGTTCGTCTTAATATTTATAATGCCATTTGTTTTCTAAATAGAATCAATATTTTATCAATTAATTTCTAATTGCCTTGGAGCTTTCAGACAAAAATCTATAAAAATCAATACATTATTCTTAGCGAAAAGGTTTTCATAAATTCTTAATTTGTTTCTATATTTTCCGATAAGTCGACAAAAAACAATTTATATGCTTCTCAACTATTGTTTGACTTTTATTTAATGCGAAACTTAAAAGCTTTTTTGAAAGAAAAATTTGCGTCAAAAGCGTTTCAAAACATTATTCAGTCAATTAGTTTTGGTCTTCAACACAAAGTCCATTCAATTCTCAAAAGATAGTTAACTGAAAAGCATTTCACTTTATTGAAACTCAAAACAAATACAATCACTTGGGATGACCTGTTTATTGAGTTACCGTTAATAAAATTATCTATTAAATGTAAATATAAACATCAAATGTTTGGAAAAATTTAATCTATCACAAAAAATTTCCATTGTAGTTACTAAAATAAATCATAAAGTGTTTCCAAGATTAATCGAGTTTAGGTAAATACAATGAAACTTTGCGCTTAATGTATTTGCAAGTCACCAATTCAATAATTCAAGTCATGAGCCACAAATTCATCATGTCAATTATTCTTTAAATAGAATACTTTATCTGCTTTAGGACTTTGTAGACAAACCATAATTAAAATTATTGTTGAAATCTATAATTATATTCAATTTTAAACAAAACTTTATGCAAATTTCAGCAAAAAATGTGTTAAAATATGAAATTAATTTTCAAGACATTAATTAAATTTTATTGTCAACAAAATTCATAGATTTTGTAATTATAACAATTAGTTTTGCTTACCGGAGGTCTGTAGAAAAATAACATTTCTATACAGTTGGGAATGAAAGTCCAGGTGTCCGTCAAATTGTTGCCATTAGAGGCATAACAATTGTATTAGACTTTCAATCGATTTTTGTTTTCGATTGAATTAATCAAATGATTTAATAGATTCTGAGTAATAGAATTGGAATTTTCCAGTGAATAACACGACAACAGACATTATTTTTGAAAATATTTTGAAAATGGAGAAGATTGTAAACAGTGATTAAATTCAACTTTCTTTTATTTTGAATTCATCATATTTTTACCATTTTTTCTTCTTTTATTAAATTAAGACAATTTATGATTTAATGCTTTTGAAGTGTTTTTTAACTGAATTCTACTTTTATTTTCAAATGGAAGATATCATAACACAACTGAGTTGTCTTTTAAAATTGACTTAAAAAAATAGAATTTTTAGCTTATATATTTACGATGAGAATTCTTTTCTTTCTTCATTATTTCCGGTTTCTTTAGCAAGCTGGCAAGGTATATTAAATATCTAGATCATTTAAAAATATATTATAATTCTAACCGATGTCTAAAATCAATTTGAATAGTCATTTTGTTTGTAAACTCATTCAATTATTATAAATGATGTGCCATAACATAAAATCAAACTCTTTTCCAGACTGATTCAACCTAAAGTGCCCTTTCATATTAGTCGATGAAACATTAAAAGAAACACGTTCCTTTCAAGTTGAATCTTTAATCTTCAAACTATTATCCAATTTTTGAACATAAGATAGCAGGATAATCTATTTATAAGTAATCTAGATAGTTAATATACCTTGCCAACTTCTTAAAATAACTAGAAATAATGAAGACAGATGAATAAAACTTGAATCGTTATAATTTAATAGAATTTGTAGTGAGTCTAATAAAGCGAATGATACAAAAATGGTTGACAATCATTATAACTTGTGCCTAGTGCAACTTAGTAAGACTTGAGTGACCTGAATGATCCAGTATCTAATCCAGATTCGAACTAATTAAGGCTAAATCCTGGTTTGATATTATTATTCTACGATTGGAGCAATTGGTGAACCGAAATAAAGTGCGTTACAAATTCATCGATCATTATGTATGGGGACCACCAGGACATTCAAAATCAATAAGAAACGAACTCAATAAAAGTGCCTCTTATATTTCCACAAAGATGTGCAAGGTCTTTTAACGGGATTATAGAAAAAAAATGATTCTATTTTCGGAAAGCTTGGTATTTAATTGAATAAAAGAAAAGTTAGAACAAATATAGATGATCCAGGTAATCAGACTTGGCTTCAGGATAAGTCAAATCTTAGATTTTGATGCAACTGACCACTGACTGATTCAGATCGACCCTTTACAATGTCGGATCTGAATAAAGGATCAGAACAGGAATTCGACTAAAAGCTTCCCTGAGCTATAAAATTTCGCAAAGTTCTCTCGAAGACCCAGGCTATGCGCAATGACCATTTTTTAAAAATGTTAGCAAACTTTTTACGGATTTTTCTCCATTTTGTTCTCTATTTTAAGGAATTTAGTTATAGTTAACCGAAATGGCTAGATGAAACAAAAATGATAATTTGAAATTTAGTGAATTGGCGATTGCCATGTATTGCAGGTTAGAATTTGAGTTAGAGATGGACATCAAATCGATTTGTCGATCCGGTTCTTTGTGAGCTTACACTTTCTCCGAATATTATTGTTTTGGTTATCATATAATTGAATATTTAATCGATTGAATGACAAAAAGAAATGCAATACTCTTTCTATTCCATTGATATTAAGAATATATACAGAAATAGTTTAATGAAACCCCTTTTTAAATGTGTGCTATATTTCCAGTATTAATGATATAATTAAAAATAGTGAAAGACTTAGCGTTAAAGACAAAGAGTTTCAAATTCGAATTCATTTCTTTTAAATCTTGAATTAATTGAAACCAAAGAACACAATTGTCAGACAAGTGTTAGGTCTGAGTGGAAGGACTCCAACTTTGTTTCAACCGGAAATTATTATTGTCAAGAAAAGGTGACAAAAATCCCTGCCAGAATTCAGAGTCTGTTATTAAACTAGTAATTATTTTCAATTTTCCACTAAACTTCACTCTCTATTTTATACTTTGAATGAGCTGTCAAATTGTGAAAATGCTTCTAATATTTTCAATTTAATTAAGATTCTTATGTAAATATCCAAGAATCATAATTTGAGCTAAAAAAGGGAACATTTCTTATTAAATTAAGGAATATCGATGTAATGGCATTTAGTTTCTGTAATGCTCTGACATTATTCAGGTTCAAATTTAAAATGTTTTATTCAAAAACTGAAAACTCTGTCCGAATATAATAATAGTGAAAACTATTTGATCGATGATTGCATTAAAATATTGAATCATAAAAACTCCAAAAATAAATCAAATCTACTTATCATATATTCATTGGATTTATATTTTGAAAGTATTGTCAAGATTCAATTATTTATGAATAAATGTAAAAGTATATTATGCATAAATAAGATTCCGAATATCGGATCATGTATTTGAACTAGGATTAAATTATTGCATAAAAGCATGCATATTTTTTTATTAGAAGTAATATATGTATAAAAGTGCAATTCCCATGATACCTAATCATTTGTCATAAGATGATAACGAGATTTATTCTATTAATCAGTAATAAGCTTGAAGTAAATAGCAAGGAAAAAATGATTTACTGGTTTTTAGGGATTTAAAAACGCCTGGCAACCTTGCACATCTTTGCAATTTTAATAACTTCCGATATAATTATTGGAAATTCAGTTGCCTTTCAATCAACATTTCCTTAGAATTTTACAAAATATAATCTTTCATTAGAAAGTAATCTATTATAATCAATTCTAGTTGAATTAATTAGGGTTTGTAACTTAGTCTATACTTCATTGATGTAATGAAAGTTATGTCAACACTCATTGTATTGATTTTCAAGTTTGCACTTCAATTGACGGCTGAAGTTTTTGACACAATTTATTGACGGAAACAAAATCGAAAGTATTTTATAGTAAGAGATAACGAATTAGAATCGCATTAATAAACAGCTCTGACACACAAAGAGTTTCCAAATAAGTTTCGACATTATTTAGCAATTCTTGTCAACTCTTAAAATCTTTTTTTAGTCATTTTTGTTATTTTCGAAGACAACGATATTGTCATTTGACTTAACGGTTTGTGCAGTTTGTCAACAGTAGAGTTAGCTTCAAATTTAATGAAAAAAAGTTTACTAAACTATTTGTTGAAAATGTGATAACATTTAATTATATCTTTTGTGCGCCTATTTCTGGTTGACCAGGAGCGCAGCATAAAAGTATCATTTTTACTTTACTTTAATGTCAATTAATAGTTAATATGAATCATAACTATTAATTGACATTAAAGTAAAGTATAAATGATATTTTTATGCTGTGCTCCTGGTCAAACAGAAATAGCTTACTTACAAAAAATAACTTATGAATGTTTGTAAACACATTTTCCACTCTTATCTGTTGCTATTAGTTTGGTCATTGAATGAAAATCAATAAGTATGTTTAATACGATTTGTCATCGGCTCTCCTCTCCGAGTGCTGTTTAAGCCAAAGGAAAACATTTCAATTATTATAATAATTTAAATAATTTTATTGTCCAGTGGTCTGCACTATCACTAAATTGAGTGCAATGAGAGTCAGAAAAGTACTAATATTTTGGTTATTCGAAACTTTAATGTCTTATAATCTAAATTGGATGGAAATAATAGGTAATATAGTAGAGCACAATAAAATGTCTACTGTAAGACATCCACTGAGTTGGTAATTACCCGAGGCCTACATCATTACATCTGCATGTATGACATATCGATGTGATCATTACCATGATCATATTTCAGAAATCTAGCTTTTATGAGTAAAGGGACTTCGTGAAATCTTTTAAGCTGTCATGGATTTGGTTGGTCTTAATGTTTAGTCTCATAGATTAAATTTATGAACTGAATCTCTTTCCACTTAAACACTAATTTCGGGATTAATCAGTTTGTCCATAAAAGTTGGATTTCTGAAATATGCTCATGGTAAGGATTAAAGTTTGTGCCATTTCAGTCGACACAGAATATATGAATTACTGTAAATGCCGTCCAAATTATTTGTTGACACAAATTAATCTCATTTTGTCTATAAAATAGTATTAAATCTTAATTTGTTTGTTGACGTAATTTTTAGTAAACTTATCAAGCTGAACATTATTTTGTGTCTACTGAAATGGCACAAGATTTACATCGATGTCATACATGCAGTTATAACAATGTAGCCCCGAGTAATTCCCGGCTGAGTAGTCCTTAATGTTAAGAAATTCATAAAACTTTTGACATAATTTTACATAAATAACAATTTATCAAGAGCTTAAACCAAAATACATGTATTGTTGAATAATGTGCTCAACTCAGACTCCTTCCATACATTTTATAGCAAATAACTTACCGAACCATATATTATCTATTCATAATTTGTTTGAGGCCACTACTCAAGAAACTCAAGAGCAGAGGTGGCCAATAGCGGGCTGTATTTCGTTTCCCCCCGTAAACTGAAAATATTCCCATCTCCCCCATCCCGCGGCTCCGGCAAGCGAATCGAGCCGGCCATATTTTGGGCAAATTTTAGGATTTTTTGGTAATGTCAGCCAAAAATCAGAAATTTTTGCAAATTGCGGCCGGAAAATCCGCCATTTTGTTCTTTATTTGAAGGAATTAAGCCTTTAAACTTGTAGAATATCCTTATTATAGCCTAATTAAGCTAATTTAAGCTTTAAACACCGGAAATAAGCCTACTTTACAAGAAAATGGCCGTTTCCGGCACTACTTCCGTCCGCTATTTTACCCTACCCCAGAATTTTGGTAAAATATTCCTCCCAATAACCCACTAAAAAATTTTCATTGGCCACCTCTGCTCAAGAGTAAGTGGTAAGCCTTAAGGAAAGGACAAATCCCATGCTCATAGAAATTATGCCTCAAAGTGCCCCAGCCGAAATTATGATTTTCTTATAGAAGAAGCCATTCTGAACACTGTTTGTATTGAGCATTTTTTGAAATTCCTGTGCATTTTTCCGCTAGAGGGCGTTAAAGTCCGATTTTTCATTCAATGGATTTCAACAAATAAGACATTGATTCAGACTAAATCAAGC
>JAQIWP010002055.1:0-12240 GCA_034695525.1 Euzetes globulus
GAAAATAGCCATCAATTGAGTGATGTTTCAGACATAGAGTCGGAGACTATTGAAGCAGATATTCATCACTCAAATGAAGAGACAATTGATGGAAGTGTTGATGAAAATGCCGAAACTGAAGAAGTAATTGATTCGAGAGATAATGTGGACAATAAAGCAGTGCTTGAATTGGAGAAAAGGAATGAGTGCTCAGAGGAGACGACAGAAGAATCGATTGAAACAAATCGACAAAAAAGAATAGAAAACATCAAAAGTACTGAACGAGAGATCCGTTCAATAGATTGTGATTTAGATATAGAGTCAGACATTGGAACAGATATTCATCACTCAAATGATGAGACAATTGATGGAAGTGTTGATCAAAATAGTCAACAGTTTTGTGTTGAGAACCAAAAAGCAATTGAATCGACAAATGTTTTGAATAATAATAAACAAATTGAATCCGATTTCAGAAATAATTCAGAGGAAAGACAAATAGGAGTGGAAGACATGAGAACTGATTCAAATGAGGAACAAATTAGTGATAACTCTGAGGACGAGTCGAATGAATGTAACGAAAAACTAAATAAAAATTCGTTTGTCTGCGATGTCGAGGGCTGTCGTTATAGCGGAGGAAATAAATACTATTTAAAGGATCATAAGAAAAGAGTTCATTCAGAAGACAAACTATTCAAATGTCCGGCCGATGGATGTAATAAAAGTTTTGCCCTTCAATCTTATTTGAAGACTCATCAGAAGAATGTCCACATTTATGGTCAGAAAGAAAGAATGTTTCGGTGCGAAGTCGAGGGATGTTTGGCTTCATATAAAACAAGGGTCGGGTTGTCTGGACATAAGAATATACATAACGGACGGTATGCCTGTCATGTCGATGACTGTCATTACAGAGCGAAAAACAATAGTACACTAATATTACATAAATTGAGTCATTCCGACGAACGATCCTTTTGTTGTGAATTCTGTGGTAAACTATCGAAGGGTAAGTACTCAGCGACCGCTCACTTGAAGGCTGTCCACCCGGACGAGTGTCCAGATGTGCCTTACATTAAATGTGATGTGGCTGGGTGCAACTTCCAGACCAAAAGATTGGGAGACCTAACCAGACATAAGAAGACACATACCCTCCCATTTAAATGCAATGTTTGCAATAAAGGCTTCGGAGAGAAATTTGTATTAAATGCACACATTCCCACACACAGTACTATTAAAAGCCATGTCTGTCCCGTCTGTAACAAAGCTTTCAAGCATATCAAGTCATTTACCTTGCATAAGTTAGAACACAAAGCAAAGCCATTTGTCTGTAATATCAAAGATTGTGAAAAATCATTTGCTCTCAAATGTCAACTTCGACAGCACAAGAATATTCACGACCTACCCTTTGCATGTTCTTGGCATGAATGCGATAAGAAATATCAGAGTAATTCATTGCTCCAAGATCACATGAATACACATACTGGCAATACTCCATACCATTGCGAGTGGCCAGGGTGCGAAAAGGCTTATTCTAATCGTAGTTCCCTGGGCATTCACAGAACCCGACACAAGGGCTATATTTATGGCTGTGTTTGGCCCGAATGCCACTTCCAGACCAATAATAACGTTAGGCTTAAGACACATATGAAAAGACACGAAAAGTGCTAACATTTTCTATTGGATTATCTGATTAACTGAATGACCTTCCTTGTTCAAATTATCAATAATAAAGTTTGTTTGTTAGTTGTACTTGGTTTGTTATTGCAATTGAATAAATTTTAATATTAATATTAACTTAGAGCACAAATTTGCTAACAATATAGGTATCTGGCCCAGATCAAAAATTATTGGACGAATTTATGCGATAATATCCTTGTCAATCACTAATTTCGAGTAAACAAGGCCCTTTAAAGGAATATTTTGAATTATATTTGAATAATATTTAAAATTATTAGAAAGTTTTTATTTTTATAAATACAAGTGCAGTAAAAACCAAATTATTTAACGATTTAATAGCATTTATACCGATTTGAGGACAAAACAAATTTGATTTAAACTCTTTGAAACTCAATAAGTAAAGTACTTTGAAAACAATATCAAAAAGATGTGAAGCAAATTAAACCCTAATCATGTATATCAAGAGGAAAATATATTCATATAAACCGTCTTATTTATATAGTCAATCTATCCTGCAAAAATACCTTTTAAAATTTGCTTAAACCAAATTTGACAAAAAAAACAAGAATTAACAACATTCTCTATCCTTGCCAAAAAGAGAGACTTTCCGCATTCCTCATAGAGAATATATGGCTCACACCTTTTTCGACTCCGACGCCCAATCTTGTCATAAAAAACAGTATAATTTCGACCCTAAGGCCAACAAACAAGACTTCTGACGCATGTCTGCTAAACGAACAAGACTTCACACATTGTCTTACCTGGGGATAAATTAAGTGGGCTGCAGGGTGTTCCCTGTTTTATCAAGGTTCCTAACCACAAAAACATTCTATTCTTATCAGTGATAGCCAAGGTGCTTTACTTTAAGATGTCTGGCAGGCCTCCTAATTCGAGGAAAAATTTTACTCCAGCTAAAATCAGGTACCTTGATCATTGCTGTTTTTATTTATTAAGAAATCCTAACTAATTAAAAACAAACTGAAAATAATCTCGTTATCATTCTAATGGTCTGGTTCGTCAATTTTATCACTTTAATAAGAAATAATGATCACCTCTCAACTAAATTAAGACCATCTACCAGTAAAAAAATTCACATTAAATAACTCTTATTCTGTCCTTAATCATTTTGATGGCATAATTTCAAATTTAATATACACTTTAGAGATATACTGATAAACTTTTGCTTTTATTTCCAAATGCTTATTATTTTTTAATTAAGCAAAGAGCCAAGGATATTTATTGGCTATAAACTATCGATTGATCCGAAATGAGGTGAAAAAAATCGAAGCCAAACTGGAAAAAGAAGTTGAACTGGATTACAGGCTCCAGTATTATTTGATCGATTAAACTAAACGCCAAATTCATTATATAGTTTTCGTTTTCACTTCAGTTTCATTAAACTTTATATAAAAATGCTTTCTCTAAAAGAATTCAGACAATTGGTATTTAATTAATAGATCATTTTGTTTTATTTGCAACGGTTTAACAGTTGTTCATCTTCTTTTGTTTTAGATATTATTGACCATACTAGCTCAGTTATTGACCTTTGTCAATTCTAGCTTAGGAGGTTCTAGCTTAGATGAGTTCGAAGGTTTTGGCGAGGAGCATGGAATTGACAACGTTGGAATTAACCATGTTGGTCGACCGCTTACTGCCGCTCAACTGTTGCATGGCTTTTCTGGGAACTACGGTCTGGGCGCTGGTCTGGGGGGCCTCACACTCAACGATATTGCCTATGATCTGAGTCCGACTTTCACCAAGGCTTGTGAACAAGCGGGCATCAAGTTAGGGCTACCCATGGTGGCAACATCACCTTTCCACGATCACCGCATTCCACTGGTTGGAATCGATAGCTATGGACCAAAAATTTTGAGCCAGGGCTTATTGGATACAGAAAAGTTCCTTGCCGAGGGCCGTGTGGTCAGCTCCATCCCTATTGATTCAGACATTCTTATTAAATCTGAAACTGGATATAAAAGTGATGGTATTGACCTCGACTACTTAGTGTCGGACAGTCCAAAGTTTAGTGCTGTGCACAGTGGCTACAGTGGAAACAATGGCTACGGTGGCAGCAGTGGCTATAGTGTCAACATTGAACACAATGGTCACAAAAGCTTCAGTGGCTACAATGGCAAGAATAGCTACAGTGGCTACAATTTGAGTCCGTTCTCAATGGGGGACAGACTATCGTCTAAATTGACTTCTAATTTGCCGTTCGTCACAAACAAATACAGACTGAAGAACGGCCACAGTGTTGTCTCGGGCTATAGTTCCCATGTCACACATCCAGCTCCACACGGCTCATCAAAAGCGATCGGTGGCGAGAGCCGGGTACATTTTACCCAGCTGCATACGGAGCCTGCAAAAATAACTAGCCTGTCACAATTTGATGAGCCATCATTCGTGTCGGAAACAGTGCACAACGGCTTTACGCCATATTCCTATGAATATCCCACAGAATATGAATCGGCGCTAACGAAACGGAGGGGCTATGTATCAGAGACTAATGGCGGCTTCGGCTCACTCCTGACCGGCAGCTATGGGTCTGTCCTCAATAATGGCTATCGAAGCGAAAAATTCCTGTCCAACGGCGGTCTTAAAGGTCTAAAGTTTTCATTTAAGAAAAAATAACTTAAAATCAAGTTTTCCTTAAAATTATTTGTAAATGCATTGATTATTTAAGTAAATTTACTTGATAATAATTTAAAATTTGACTTTCACAATCTTATGGTCTAATTTCCGTATGACTTTCTAATCAGTGGCAAATGAATCTATTAAATTGAATCAAATGAGATAATCAAGTGTTAAATGAAATGTCGATTCTGTCATTCAGACACAGCATTAAAAAAAACCTGCTTTCCTCTAAAAACTTGTCTAATTGGCGTTGTACCTAATTCCGAATAAATAAAACTAAACTTACTTACTTGTTTATAATGTAAACTAATTCAATTGAAATTAGATCGTATTTAATAAACATTACTTTGATTGGTAAAACCCTTTTTTGCAAGTTAATTATTCAAAAACTTATTTTGAAATAAGCTTTCAGAAAAAAATATTCCAAATATTAGTTTACTTGAAATATTTAGTAGCTTATTTAAAAATTCCATGTGAGCAAGATAAACTCAGCTTAATTAACCAATTTATATGATTAATGGGTTTTTATATGATTTTTTGTATCAGTTTCTAAACACAGCACATCTGCACATATGATACACAAAAACAACAAAAATACAGTTAACTATTTCCTGAATGAAAAGATAAAGGACTCGTTTATTTGGATTTAGTTTAATGAGATATCAATCATTCAATCTTGATAAATTAGCATCTAAAATTGATTTGACATGATTCCTAAGCGAAAAGGAGATTAGTCTTAATTTCTAAATGAAAATTTGTCCAGTTAAAGTTGCATTAAAAAGATAAGTTTCATACAAAACATATAATCAATGAAACAGAATAATGGATAGGCGGCCAAATAATTAGGCGAAAGGTAACTCTTAATATGAGATTAAAGTCTCAATAAAAATGAAAGCAGTCAATCAAATGGGCAAACTTCTTTCACTTGACATGCGATTTGCATTTCAATGTTACTTGGAAAATGAGCCCTCAGGTGCTCTTGCTAATAATTATTGCAATGATACGAATCGGCAATAAAAATTTAACTGATTTTGTTGTTTGCGACCATGAAAACAATGAAATACCAATAACAAATAAGCAGTTTTTGAGAGATTGCCTATCAATTGGTTCAAACTAATTGAGTCGAGGACACTTTTAACGTAATGTCCACTATTGAGTCGAGCTTTTTCTGCAGGTTCTTCATTTATTAAGACCTGGACCGTCAATATTTAATTAGATAACAAATTTTATGAAATCAATTTCTTGCTATTTTAATCTGTTTTCTTGTTATTCTTTAATTTAATCAACCAGCAAGGTGACTATATTCATTGATTTTTATTTAAAATCAAAGTTTTAATGTTTTAATGACTGACTCATAAGATTTTCTTGTTTTTCTTATCTGTCTAATACACTCGAGTACTAATTATGTGAACATGGTCGGCTCAGCCAATAGGTTCATAAAAAATGCTACTTGAGTGTATTCGATACAGTATATCATCGATTTAAAAGAATCTAAAACAGTCAGTGGTTAAAAGGATTAAGATAGATTTTTGTCGTATCAAAATTTTTCATATAATTTAGTTACCCGGATCTAATTAAAAAAAGAAAATCCGATTTAAGATATAACTTTACTGCATCATAAATTCTCTGTAACGGATGATAGACTGTATTACTAATTAAAATTCGAACTTGTAAAACCAATAAATCATTAAAGACCTTGCAATTAAATATCTAATTAAATAGCCATAAAAAGCAAAAATAAGTTTGAATAAATGGCCCTGACATTCAATTGTGACAATGGCTGTGACATTCCAGCGGTGGGAATGGCCACCCGGCAGTTGGGTGCCAGCAAGTCTGAAGTAGCCGGTGCCACTGCCGACACAGCCTAGATCTACAACATTGAAAAGGGTGTGGGAATTGGCTGTCTATTAGGCTAAAGACTAAAAAGACTAAAAATTTACAACTTTTATAAGAAGAAAGTTTGGAACACTTATCAGAAGAGACAAAAAGTGTTTGGACAGAATAAAGCAATCACTGAAAAATTTGGGATTTAAATACTTTTACCTAGGTCTAATCCATTGTTGACTTCATTGATGGCTTCAGAGAAGCCTCAGACGATTATCCAAAATAAGGGAATTGTTCTATCATTCCAAGAAGGTAGTCCGGAGCCAGTTTTGTGTAAGGGCTTGGATGCCGTCGGGTTAAGCTTGGCCATTGGTGTGTCCAAATTTAACGCCAGGCTGTAGGCTCATGAAAAGTGCCGGGATAAAGCCAGCAATCAATCAGGTACAATCATTTTCTCTTATTGGTGATGCGTGAGGGGATTTACCAAACTACTTCTGAATTTTTTAAAAAGACCTTTCTCATTTTTGATTTGTTTTGTTTAAGATTTGCATATCCACCCAATAGTTTGTTTAACTGTTCATGTTAACAGTTTGGTCAGATTTTTTCTTGAGGTAGGACTCCTTGGGACTCATTATTTATTGAAGTTTTCATTGAATTTATTACAGTCTATCTTCGGTTTAAGAGACAATGTATTGCCGCACCAAAAACTCTAATCTAATGTTAAGCTACGGTCTTAAGCCGAGGTTAGACTGTACAAGACATTAAATTTGATGCCTCTGCGCCAATACGAAGAGCGAGCAAGAAGCTTTTTAGTGACCCTGTTCTTATTGGTTTGGCATCAAGACACAAGAGTGCTGCCCAGGTGGCAATTTCAATAGAGTGTCAGTGTCATACCGAAGAGCGCCCGCAAACAATTAGAGAACATCTTTAAGTGACTTAGATATGAAGCAAATTACCCTAAAGTTTCATCTATAGCCCACGGCTTATCTAAATTAGCAGAATTAGTAGAATTAGCAGGATTTTAATCTGCGAGTAATCTATATGATGGGGATATCTAAACATTACAATAAAAATAAAATAAAAATATTTATTGGAAAAAAATTCATTTTTCAATATTAATACAGATCTTAACGCCAATTAAGATCAGATTCAGTTAAATAAATCATTAAAATTCCTCAAAATAATTATCGGAATCGCTTTCACACAACTGACTCACATCAGATATTGCTGGTCATGACAACCTTGGTATAACACTTACATATGCGGGTTATCTATTGGTATCTGGTATGCGCAAGGAGGAAGGATTTTTGGAAATATATTCTTTAGGTTTAATAATTGGCTATAGGGGGTCATTCATCAAACTTGGAAAAAGAAAAATAGCCGCGAAGCGAAGTGCGACTGCCATTTTTAGTAATGGCGGTTAAAATGTTGGCCAGTTTATACCTTTTTAAGAAATTTAGCTTTACAAATTGAATAATAGCTCAATTGTGGCTTAATTATTACAGAAAATAAGCGTATTTAAAAACAAAATGGCGTTTTTCTGTTTGCCATTTTGAAAATATCCCATCCTTATATCCCTATGTTTGGCCTAAAATATAAGTCATTATCTCCCCCTTTAACCCCTTAGGGTCACGAACCTTGCACACCCCTGTACTAAATAATTTATAAAGTAACAATATTAAAGCTGCGGGTCACACAGGGGGTGCGGGTCATCGATGGGACTTTAGGGTAATTCAATTCAATAAAAAGAGAGCAATTATGACTTGGACAGGAGTCAGAGCAATCTGGACTTTCTATTTAATGGAGCAATTTAATGCAAACTATTAGTTGGATATTCTTGATACAATCAAATAATTTAGGCAGTTTTTTGCATTCACTATTTAAAATGCCCTTTATCAAATTGTGATCAAAATAGTTCGGCTATATTAATACTTGTCGTCTTCTTATCTATGATAGCCCCAGGTAAACACTTGACAATTCAATTGATGTACATCCAATTTTATAGAAGAAGTGTTTAATTTAACTAGACAGGTTTCACTTTGAAAGCGTCAAAGATGTTCACTGTTGATAAATTTGCCATGGAAGAACGTGCCTTAAAATATTCAAGCTTAGATGTCTAATCAAGTTAATATATTTGATATTCAGTTTTTTCCATTGAATTAATTCTCCTATCAATTAATGAATCAGAATGAGCAATGAAAATTTATCGAATGTGTTATCAAAATAATTTTATTTTTGAATAACACATAAATTGCTGGAAACTATCCTTTGACTAAAAAATAATTTCTATTGAATTTAAACGAAACTAATAAATCAAACATGTTTATTTTTTATACAATGCTTTAGCAGAAAGTCCTTTTCAGTTGAGAAGTTAATTGACCTTGGCGAGGTCGATCAAGTACTTTTGAAGAACGATCAAGTCAAGTAAGTGGAAATCAATTATCCACAGCATTCCATTTCAAAACAGTTGCTAATTGGATTCTGGTCATTCAATTTTAGAAACTGCCCGGAGCTGTACAACATCTGCTGTACATTTTTATAAATTCCTAATTAATTTCCAAGAAATGATTGATAAACAATCAAGAAATGAATAGACAGACAAACAGTTGTTATTCAACTCAGACCTGAGCTCTTCTGAGCTCCGATTCAAAAATAGAAAACAAACAATAGATTCGTTGAAATATTAATAAAAGATAATTGAGGCTAATTTGAGAGGAGAATAGCCGAACCCGACCCAACCCGCACCCAATTTATTTAATAATTCTAATAAGAATTAATTGGCCATAAATTCAAAAGCAAACTGAAATAGGTGAATGAATAAACATGTAAATACTACAAATTACTTAAATTAGCCCAACTATATAATTATTATACAATACTTTCAGTTTCTATTTCAAAGGATCAACTTTGCAAAAAGCGGGTCAGGTATTAAATAACTGGGTGTATTCTTCTAAGATGTTTTTTCCAATCGTCTAATGACTATTTTCATTTCAAAACCTCACCTTCAGTTCAGACAACTCTTTTGTTGAGTATTACCAAATGTAAGCAAGATGATCTTGTTCATTATTATGGAAATTATCCTATTTTCATTCAGAATTGACCAATGTTATTGTGAAACTCTTAAGCAATTTGCTGAAAGAGAGCCAAATTTAATCGAATTATTAGACAGAGTCAACAATAATGATGCAAAACCATTTGTTTTGCCCTTTGAAAGTAAGTACAGTTTAAGTAACTTTTCATTTGTTTTGTGCTATCAGTTAATCTGTTTAATAGCAAAAATATATTTCAATTAATAACTTTAGGATATCATTAAGTTTTCAATTACTTTTCTGCTTTTTTATTTAATAAGAACCTCTAAAAGTAAAACCAAATTTCAATCTGATATCAAACAAAATTGTTATAAAAGCAAAACCTATTCTTTTTAATCTGTTTAATAGCTTTTACCCCTTTTTCTCTGTGATGCGCAAGGTATAATCTAAATATAATCTTAATATATTTATATTCATTCCACAAAAAGTTTAGAAAAATATTTTAAAAAGAATCAATTACATCTGTTGACAGAACTATTGACAGATACTAGGTTTGTCCAAGTATTAATTTCCAAACTATTAAATCTCAACACTTGAAAGCATTCTTGGTCTAAACCTTGCGCATCACTCTATTAACCCAATCTTTAAATAAAATCAAACAAGTACATTTTGTTTATTTGAATGAAGACAATCATTTGTTAATTGTTCCCTCAGGAATGAGTTCATGCAACACATATCACGACTGTCCACCCTGTCGGCACAACCCACGCTGTTGCCGGAAATTATGGGTTTTCAAATTCAATTACTATCGATGGTGTAGTTGTGGTCACGAATATCATAATCGTCTGAGTTATGCCTGTTATTGAATAATGTTGTTTGCTCAAAACTTGTTAAGCATATCTCAGTGCCATCAAAATGTAAATATAATAAAACATATAAAAAGAAATCTCAATAAATCTCTTTTGTAATTTCACGAAATTCGTTCCTGTTAAGCATATTAATAGGTCATTTAAAATTACACATTTAATTATAACTAATTTTACCTGAGATTATGTATAAAAGGTTTTGTAATTCTTTTATTCATAATTGAATATATTCAGAGAAAAAGTGAATTTCACAATTATTTTTACCAATATGACCTCATCCAAATAACATTGAATTTGTGATTAGACTTTTAATCGTGAATTCAATTGAGTCAACACAACACACTTAGAGCTTATATTTTAGATGTCAAGTATAGAAATTCAATTATCCCCTGTTGTTGTTCACCGATAAAAAGAGAAATGAGCAATTAAAATCAATTTTGTCGACAGAATGATCAAGATATGCAAGTCAATAGCTGGCCACATGTCACATGGGTAGGGTTTTTCAACTAGAGAAATTAAAATATCTTTTTTTAAACTTTAATGATAGTTTATCATTTCTTTAATAACATGTTTTGGTTAAAGGAATTTCTCAATCATTTTTGGTGCCAAAGACTTTATGCCTAAACGAACTGCAAGAGCATGTCTTTGGGTATCTCGTGGTGTGTGGTGTGTGTGTGTGAGTGCATGAGTTGCCTTTTATTTCCACATTTTGCGTTTATAAGTCATTTTCAATGTAAACGGCATTCATTAGTTCTGAGACTAATTTCGCGGTAATAACAACAATAAGACGGCCTTCAACTCAAGCCATTAAATAATATCAGTGTATGTATTGACTGGATTTAGACGCCAGTCCTCCTCCTTTTCCTCCTCTTCGTATAAAAGCATTGATCAGTTTGGAAAAACATTTTTAAAGCTCTTAGTTTTCAAAATATCACATCTCGACATGCATTACATCTTGTTTGTTTTCATTGTAATTTGGACCGAATGTAGTGCACAAAACTGCACAGGTATGTAAACAAGATTTGATCAATTTATATTTTATATCTATCATTAATTATGCTAGATAATTTGATTAGCATTATTAATAACATTGAATTGCGCTAGATTAAAAAGTTTAGATTGTAAGCCTTGTATAACTAGTTCAATTTATAATTGGCTGCAAACTTAACTTTTGAAACTAGGTCAGTCGGCGCCGAAACTCCGATTATCAGATGGCCGGGGTTTACCAATGATAGGACTGGGCACTTATAACATCAGAGAACAGGATGTTATGGATCGGGTCATTGAAGACGCGATAGACGTCGGTTACAGACATATCGACACCGCCTATGAGTATAACAACGAAAAACTGATCGGAAATTCCCTGAAAAAGTTGATCAACAATAACCAAATTAAGCGAGATGACATTTTCGTGACCAGTAAAGTTTGGAATACATTCCATCGTCGGAGTAAAGTCATCGAAGGACTCAGACTTTCGTTAAAAGACCTTCAATTAGACTATTTGGACCTGGGATTAGTTCACTGGCCTATGGCTTACAAAGAGGGCAAGGAGAATCATCCGAAACACGCTAATGGGTCCACTATTGACTTGGATATTAGCGTGGTCGAAACCTGGAGAGGAATGGAAGATGCCTACAAA
This sequence comes from Euzetes globulus, assembly GCA_034695525.1. Taxonomy (NCBI): domain Eukaryota; kingdom Metazoa; phylum Arthropoda; class Arachnida; order Sarcoptiformes; family Euzetidae; genus Euzetes; species Euzetes globulus. Next base: position 11,643 of record JAQIWP010002055.1, read on the forward strand.
ATGGGCTTGGTCAAAAGTATCGGTGTCTCGAACTTTAACTCCGAACAATTGAATCGCGTTTTGAAGCAGACTTTCATTAAACCAGTCGTTAATCAGGTCTTTGAAAGTCATTAAATATTTCAAAACAATATTTAGTCCTTAAGTTTCGTGGACAAATAATTCGATATTTTATATGTTTGTTTGTAGATCGAATGCAACCCGTATATAACCCAGGAAAAATTGGTTAAATTGTGCAAGAGCAAGGGCATAGAAGTGGTCGCTTACAGTCCTATCGGAAGAGGAGATAAGGATTTACTGAACGAAACTATTCTTAAAGAGATGGCAACGAAGTACAAGAAAAGTGTGGCTCAAGTGATAATGCGCTGGCTCATTCAAAGAAGCATCACGGTCATTCCTAAAACAACCAGGAAAGAAAGACTGATAGAAAACAGTTGCCTGTTTGACTTCAAACTGAACAAGACAGAAATGAGGAAAATCTATCGGCTCAACAAAAATCAAAGAATTATAGCCCTATCAGAAGCCGTCAAGAATTTGCAGGGGGACTCTGGTTCCCCAGTATGGATGTACCACATGGGCAGAGCTTACCTCATTGATGTAC
>JAQIWP010002056.1:0-12239 GCA_034695525.1 Euzetes globulus
AGTCACAAGTTATTTGAATGTTGAAAAGTATAAAATTCTATGCCATCTATTGTATAAAGTTTACTTTGCCGTCACTGGTCATAAGATTTTGAGTTTTAATTGGAAAATTTGTTATCTTGCTTTGTACTGCCATGCTGTTATCCTAGGGGGAAACCGTAATTGACTATCTCTGATCATGAGATGTTTGAATGTTTAAGCTTGAAATCTTTTTATAACTACAAATTTTGTATGGCCAAATTGTAATTGATAGAGCATTGATGTATTTTTTTTTGGTAGCCCTGTGTGAACCATGGTGGTAACTAATCACACAGGGCTTCATTTAGTGTGTGGCCAGCCATCCATGGAAGTACAGTAACTGTAAATTCAAATTGTATCAAATTGTAATTAAATGAATCGCGCGATCAGTCATTTAATTTTGAAATTAGATTACAAACAAATTTCATTTCAATAGTTTTTCAGTCAAACTGAAGTACTCTAAAATTGGTCATCAAATTCAGTAATTGAATAAATTATTTAAAATATCGATAATAGAAATGAAAATCTTAGTTATATTGTCATTGATATCAATTGTATTGACAGACGATGAAATGGATCCGGAGGTGCAATTGTGTGAAGAGATGAGTTTAGACGCGGCTGTTGTGGCCGACGACCACATCGGCTATGCTTTTAAAGGACAGTTCTTTTGGCAAATGAGTACTTCTTCAGGTATTTCACCCAATTTTGTCGCCCGTTATATCAGTAGCCGTTGGAAGGGACTGACCGGTCCTATAGACGCGGCCTTCACTATAGACGAGTTGAAGTACAAACTCTGCACTGTTTTCATAAAAGTAAGAAATGTTTGAATAAATTCACCGAAACTACAGTTGAAAATCCATTGAATGCTTTGATTGATTGCATTGACTGATTGAACCCCACTTTTACCTCCAATTAAAGGGCAATAAATGGTTTTTGTATCAAATGGATAAACTTAGAGCGAACGGGACAACAGACAAATGGCCAAATGTCATAAAACAACCGGTAATGTCAGCCTTTGACTATTACAACAACACTCTGGAGCGCAAAGACTTTCCCGTTTACCTGTTATACAGTGGCGACCAGTTCTCCAAATACCTGTTCCGAGACATTGAACATCCGACACATGTTGTTAATGGGAGGACATATAGAAAGGGTCGGTTTATATATTTCCTGTACAATCCTGCGGACAATCAGCCGGGCACTGTCTTGTCTGAGATCATTGACGCCAAAGCAGTTATATCTGACGACAAGGGGATTATTTTTTATGGCAATGGAGAGTTTTGTAAGGCAAAGATGGATGAAATACCAATTGTAAGACATTCAACCACTTATTAGTTCCCAATTTTAACCATTATTTTTATCTTTTAGTGTGAAAAGACAAGTGATAGTGATGTTGTCGGTCGATATTTCGGTTGTCCTAGAGATCCCTTCCCAACAACAACAACGACGACAACGACAACAACTACTACGACAACGACCACCACAACTACTACGACCACTACCACTACAACAACTACTCCAAAGCCGCCAACAGAACCGTCTCCAGTGTCTGAGATAACAGAAGTGGCATTCGATGGTACCTTCACTGGTAAGGCCATCACTAGCAAAGAAGGACGTGACACAGACGGCCCATCAATTCAGACAATAAGGACACCAATGTCTGAAAATAGTTTCTCTGAAGAAAACACTTTTTTCAAAGAAAGCACTCCTATTGTTGGGAACAAAGCCCAAAGTGGAGAAGAGATGACTCCCTTTACAGGTGCTTCTGCTGTCGAATCAAAAGGAGAAGAACCAAAAGATAATAAGTCAAACACCGGAATCATTATTGCAGTGATTGTCATAATCGCCATCATTTGTATCATAATATTGTCTGTAATAGTCTTTTACGGTAAAAGAAAAAATGACAAAAAGTCTTCAGCCGACAAAGAGAAGGCCATCAATGAGACAGAGAACAAAACTCTGAATAAAGAGCCGTCCAATAGTTCTACGGCAGTGATTAAGTCTCCTTCGAGCAGTTCGGGCTTAAAGGGCACCGCTTCAAAGACGACCCGATCAGATTTAGGCACCGGCAGCGATGAATCTTCGGGAACAACTTTGAAAAAGTCAAACAGTCCGCTGAAACAGCTGCCAAGTGAGAAGACCGCCGGTACACCCACAGTTGCAAAGACTTCGCCCAACACATCAACTCCTTCCCCAAATAAAGCTGAGGCCGGGTCAACTGGCGAAGCAGATCAGATGCTGGACGCCATCAAATCCGAAAAAGACGTTTAGCTAATGCTTCAAATTAATTCATTATTTATATTATCGTTAGTTTTAATTTTTATTTTAAATAAAAATTTAATTGAATTTATAATTAAAGTTATTAAACTTGAAAACAAATTATTTTTCACTCATTTCTATCGATAGACTTAACTTTCTCCGATTATTATATTTGACCTACTTAACTATGGAACTGACAATCGTAAAGAAGACATCCATTTGAAAACAAACTACAATCTCATCTCTAAATTGAATTAAAAAAACCATTGTTTTTGAAAAGTTTTATTTCCTTTTTCATTTTAAAAGGCTTTCAATAAAATCATATCTAGAATTTCAATATATGTTAGGAATTGAATTAATGTTCCAGGAAACAGGTCTTTAAGTGGTTTTCTTGAAATTCAAATTAGTTTTGATTTAACGATTTTAAACAGGTTTTCAAAGGTAATCATATAATAAGCAGGGAAAGTATTGTAAATATTTTAGTATTTTTTCTTGGATTTTTTCAATTCTTTCAAAATTTTGCTCAATATTTATCATCAAATTTATTTTTAACTTGATAATTTTAAAATTCAAAGCTTATAATATTTGCGCAATTTTATTAAAAAAGATATATCGTTATAAGTGACAAGTTCACTTGAAATATTCGTCAATTGAGTCTTAATTTCAAAAAGTAAAGAAAAACTACAGATGTACTTTTCAGATAATTGTAGACAATTTTAAACTGTCCTAGAACTTTAGACTGGCTGTTGCACGCTTGCATTATTATCGTTGATTTTGTTCCTTAAATTAGCAAGGCTAGACTCCATATCGCCAATCAAGCTAGTAAGTTGACCTTTGGCAGCACCTTGAGCCTTGTCAGCCTGTTCTCGTAAGTTTTTCACTGTATTCTCGACCCGGTTTTTCTCTTGCTCCATCAGTCTGTTCAACTCCTTACGGGTCGAATCGACTCTAGCCCTTGCTTCACCTTGTAAATTTTTGCCAGCATCAGACAATTGTTTGCTTAGATCTTCCACTCTGTTAACCATCTCATCTCGGCCATTCTCAATGTTGGTCCTGAACGACTTGATCTGATTTTCGATATTATTCTGGCCATTTTCCAGGGCCTTCTTCAGCTCATTGACCCGTTGAGTGTAGCCATCATCCAACTGTTGCTGTCGTTTCTTCATCTCTTCCACCACACCATCTGCACTGGACTTTATGCTGTCCAATAGTTCCTGGGCACTGGCCTCACCTTTATTACCCAAATCCTTAATTCCTTCAATGGCTTCATTAGCCCTGTCCTTGATTCCCGACCATAGACTGCCTAAACTTGACCCGATACCTTGGTCATCAGCTAAGGCTTAAATCAAGTTCAATTATTGACTTTAAACCTTTTAATAATTTTATTTAACTCACCTTGGACATTGAGCACAGAGACCAGGCCACACAAGAATAGAAATGATACAATTTTGGACATAATTTCCTTCCTTTTTGTTCGGATGAATTTACTTTCAATTTTGTTTCTGAATTTCAGTCAGACTTTCCTTAACTTTATTTTAACTCAAATAATATGTTATTTATATCGAATTTTCGCGAATTACTTAATATCTACACAGTTTTCAAGGTTATGATCACAAGAATTATCCAGTAAATTAAGGAAAAGCCCGAAAAATATTTTTGTTTTATGTAATATTTTAACTGATATTATGAGTCGAATGTCATTTCAAAGTTAATGTGTTTTTTGATCATTGATTGCATTCTGTTTAATAAAGTCGTCGTTAAGGAAAAAATTATCGATTTTTTCAACTTTAAAGACAAACAATAGAATAATTATAGACTGAATTCTGAGAAGGTTTTTTTAAATGATGGCCTTGATACTTTGATGATTGTTTTGACTGTTTGTTTAGAGAAATTAAATCACAATAACAAGGAAGAATTTAATCTAATTATGTCTTGAATTATCTCGGCACATTGATGACTAAAACGAGTTAACAAAAATATAATCTTGCTCATCTAAGAAAAAAATTCTTTTTAAAAGGAAGGTTTTAATGTTTTTAATTAAAGTAATTAACAAATTATATGCTAAGTCCTTGATCATTACTAGTTTAAGTTTATCTAAATTGCGTGATCAAGATAAAAATTATGATATTCATTTATATTATTAATTTATTATGTTTTATATATAATTACTATCGATCCAGGTCATAAATAGTAATTTGACATTGAAATATATTTTTAGATGAATATCGATTCTTATTTTCTAAAGATCTGCCTCTTATTCACTTTAGTTTGTATAATATTAAATGAGATGGGACTTATTATATGTTATTTTAATTTGAAAAGTAGCCTGGTTGCAATCAATATTTTAATCTAATATTTAGGTCTAATTTAATGGGTATTTAATTGTGTTTAACAATCTGTTGTGTGAAAAAGTCAAAGATCATGCAGAGTAAAGAAATAAAGCAAATCAAACAAGGAAAATCCAAGCTGATTCCGGTGAAAATTTCAATGTTATTTCGCATTAAACACAAATTGAATAATTTTATCGAAAATGATTGCAATATTCGGAAAACCATCAAAAAGACCATTGAAACAAATAATGAAAACATTTATTTTAAGGTAAGTAATATATAAATAATAAAATTATAATATTTATTGCCTTGCCCAATTAGTAATAGAGTTGTAAAATGTAATTTAGATAGATTCAAGACTGAACTAAAAATATTCTAAGATTTATGAACCTGTTTTAGTTAATCCAGTGTTGAATTAATATTTGATCATTTACCGAATTTATCCTGGAGCCTTTATGAGTTAAAAATTGTTCTAATATAGTATTCTTATGATTTTCAGCCTGGTATTGTCGAATTTGACTGCATTTAAAATTACTCTTCATAATTAAAAAAAATTACTAAAATAAAGCTAAGTCTAAAGCAAATGAATATTCCTTTACTAATGAATGCAATTAATGAAATGAAAATGTTTTGCAAAACAAATATTTTTATGAAAAATAAATCAAAGAAATAAATTTGAATCACTTTTAAAGCATTTTTCAAATTGAGACTTCATTTGTGAGGAGGAGCTGGAAATCAATTGATTTAGTAAAAGATGTCTGAGTAATGTCGTTTTTTGTGGAATTTAAATTAAAATTTTGTTTCATTGTTTTTAAACTTAATTTCTTCAAAGAATTCAAATATGATTTTTTGGATAAAAAGTTCCTAAAAATTGATTACTATTTCATTTTGAAAGAAATTTTTTCTTTAAATAATTCCAAACCTTTGATGTCCTGATTGTCTCCCGAGTTGTCCTAAGAATCTTGACATCGGATGAAACAAACTGAACAGAATTTACTGAATCTGATTGCAATAGAGAACAGAATTTATTTCGTTTAAAGTTATTTAATAAATACTTTGAAATCAATGAATCATTTAATTGAAAATAGTTTTAAAAATAAAAACATTTAATGGAAAATAAATCAAAGTTTTGCTACAACTCGCTTCCAGAATATGGTTCCCCTGGTACTAGGTTCTTCAATTTGACGGTTCTTATAGAAATACGTGACACCAATGGCGATCAGAAGAATAACACCAACTACAACTAATAACACAATTATCCAAATCAATGGATCCATTGAATCATCTTTGGAAGGAATGGTCGATGTATGGGAATCAGTCGATGTATACTTCTGTTCGTCAAAGCAATCTTCAAACAGATTCTTCATTTTTGTTAACGACTTGCACTAAATGTATAAATAGTTTTGATTAAAGAAATCAAAGTATTCTTATCAATGATATGTCAGACCTCATCAGAGAGACCCTTTTGCTGTCCTTGTTCTGTAAAACAGTATTTAGGTTTGTTTTCTATATTAAATAGAACCAAGTACATATCCCTTCCACTGACACTGATGTCGACAACTCCATCGACTCGACTGAAGAGATAGTCACTCATTTGTGTGACAAATGGTGGGATACCACATCTTTTTTGTTGCGGAAAATCACATTTATTTATTTTCCAAGAAGAAGTGAAAGCCAGATGTGAAGCCCTATTGTGTCTATCAAAAATCATGACTTTGTCTATTTCCCTGGCCGTTTTTGCGCCTCTTCTCAATATCCAGGTGCTTTTAGCTAACAGTTCTATCTCAGTTACTTTTTCCTCGTAATCGTACGCCCCCTTCGGTGTAACACATCTCACATCGAATTTAATGCCATTCTATGCCACAAATGAGACAATTATTTAAATTCAAAGAATGTTTGAATAAAATGTTACCAAATGTCTGACTTCACAGTTGAAGGCCTCAAAAGTCGTTTGAGGCGTCAAACGTGTGATCATAAATCTGTGGATGACATTCGACACTTTGGTTGTGACCTCTGACCCGTTTCTGATGACGAGCAAAAAATGTGTCTTATTCTGTTCTGTGATGTCGACCAGCCATTCATCGCCAGCTCTGTTAGACATCACCAATTCCTCCACTGGTTTGACATCATTTTCCACACTTTTAATGCGGGAAAAGATTTCGAGTCCACTATACGTTCCGTTGGGTTTGATTTTGGAACACCATTTCGAGTCTTTTTGGGCCCACATTATAGCAGTCGACAACAGGAAAATGGTTAGTATTTCAATAATTTCTAAAGCATTTCAATGTTTAATAAGATTTTAGACAATTTTAATAAATGTTTTGAGAATCCGTTGAAATAAAGTTCAATTTGAGAAAATTGTTTGAATAACTTGACTGAAAAATAATTTGAATTCTGATGGATAAACAACACTCACAATGATGTGATGTGATATGAAAGTAATGCACTTCAATAATGTATTGTATTGTATTGTAGTATTTCTAGTGATATTCAGTGTAAACTATGCGAATAACTTCAATTAAATGAGAAAGTTAAATTATAATGGTATTTGGGCTTCCAATTCTAATCTTTTTTTGAAACCAAAAGTTGATTTGTCATAACGATAGTGACTTAGCAGGGTGAAGGTTGGTTTCAAGCACTTTTCAACTACCAAGATACCAGATTTTATATGACATTAATTTTGCCGATGAATCTCAAAGAATTAAACTTTGACTGAAACAAATTTTAAACAGTTCTCGAAACTCCAATCAAATTTTAACTTGTTGATTAGTAAAATAAACGAATTCTTCAATTAAATGCTCGAATAATTTATTGAATTTTGACAATTGTTTGAAATGAAGACATTTTTAAATAACTGTAAACTTAAAGCAAACTCTTATTTTCCAAAACTAAAGCTAACACCTCCTGATCTACTGCCTCCAATACCAGCACTAGCACTTCCGGCTCCACTAGCTCCTGCACCAGCTTGTGCACCAGCTTGGGCTCCACCAGCAGCTCCACTTTCAGATCCAGCTCTACCAGTAGCTCCTCCCTCAGAACCAGTATTAGCACCAACGTGTATGTCCACGCTACCACTGGTCTTTTTCAGTTCAGCCAATTGAGCCTTCAGGTTGGTGATGAAAGCCTCAAGTTGAGTCTTGCCCTCTCCTGAAACTGTCTCAAGCTTAGCCTGGGCAGCCTTAATGGCATCCTGCAATTTTGTTGGTAGTCCTGCCAAATTTTCTTGCACCTTCGTTATTTCAGCTTCAAGTCCAGCTTTCAATTTCTGTCCCTCTTCATCTCCCTTTTTGGCAGCCTCTTGTAACTTTTCTTTGAGTACAGTGACCCGTTTCTGGGCTTCTTGTTGGCCACGTTTCAGAGCGGCCACAACGTCATTAAATTGACCATCCATAGCTGTTTGCATTTGATCGCCGCCTTTTTTCAAAGCAGCAACCAATGCATTCAATTTTTCTTCTGAGTCACCAAGACCACCTTTAATTGCTCCATCAATCTTTTCACCAACCTTTTTAAGGCCAGTCTCAACTTTGCCGATTTGTTCTTGAAGTTTGTTAGCGCCGGCAGTCAGCTTAGTCTTGAGGTCTCCCTCAGCAGTCTTAGCCTTATTCTCAGCCTCTTTCAAAGCAGATTTGAGTTGATCTCGAGCACCTTCCAATTGAGCCTTGACTTTTTTTCTTGCCTCGTTCATTTCACCTTCCAATTTTTCCTTGAGTTGCTTTCCAGCTTCACCGGCCTCCTTAGCGGCTGCTTGGATTTTAGCTTCGAGGTCAGCAAGGTGCTTCTCTCCCTCACCAACAATAGCTCTGATATTCTTCTCAATTTCGCCCAAATTTTGGGTCAATTGTCCGTTGATATCAGCACCGGTTTCCTGAAGAATCTTGAAGAATCCCTCAACGTTTTGCTTGAGCTGACCGCTCAGCTGAAGGGCCATTTGTTCAGCTTGCTGTCTCATTGAACTCATCTCGCTTAGAAATCCTTTGATAAGCGCCTTTTCAATTTCAATTTTCTTTTGGAAAAGATCACCAGCTCCATTAATAGCCCCTTTAATAATCGCCTTCTCAAATTCGACTTTCTTTCGGAACAGATCAGTGGCTCCCTTGACACTGTCTCCAAAAATTTTGCTTCCCAGTCCCACAAGAGAATCACCAACAGAACCTCCAGCACCAACACCTGCCGAACCTCCAGCACTTGCAGAACCTTGGCTTTTAGAGCCGCCACTTAGACTAATATCTACCGATCCTGATCGTGATCTACCATCAGCAGAACTGTCGACTAAAAATCAAGAATAAATTATTATTACTTAAATGTAATGTTTATTTTTTTAAGCAAGTACATACCACTAAATTCGGATTTTACGGCAACGAGACCTACAGCACAGAGGAGGAATACGTTTCTCAGCATTTTTGTACCTTGGCCTTTAGATTTCAAACACCAGTTGAAAAGAGAACAACTCGAATGATTTTTTTAGTTGATTTGTGGCTGACTTTTATACGAAATCAGATACTTGTCTAAAATTAATTATTATTTTGCTAGCTCAAAACTGGCTTCTACAGCCATTTATAACATTTACCAATTCTTGATGATTTATTTTTTTTGTTGCTTAAAAAATTTAGTCAATTAATAATCCTTGCTTATAATTTAGCAATAACAAAATTTCTAGATACAGGGATGTTATATAAACTTGATTAATTTTGTCAACTTCTGCTAAAATTAAAAAAAAATCAGAGAAATTACTTAGTTCTATGATTTAACTTAAAATTAATTTAGCTAGTTATTATTATTTAGTCAAAATTAACTATTTATTACTGCTTGCACATCCCTGCTTGCACAAGATCAAATTTTTTAGGTTACACAAGATTAATAACTTGGATTCGTGTCATAAAAAAACATTTAATTAAGAATTAATGTTTGTTGGCAAAGACCTTGATTGTATTTACTGGTTGAAGTATAGCTCCAAATAGTTAAAATTAATAGTTAACATTTGTTCTGTAATTCAATAAAATAAAAAAACTGGGATATGCAAGGGGGAGGTTTACTTGGATTATCCTCCTACTTTTGAAAATAGGCTCTAGGAGGATACCCTATTAGGCTTGAAAAAATAAAAATAAAATGGCCGCTACGCGAAGGAAACCATTTTTTTTTGTAATGTTAGTAAACATTTATAATAATAGGTGAAGTTTACTAAGTTAAAAGTTAAAAGAATAGTAAATGGGACTAGTCAACTGCTGTTTTGTTTCCTTAGAGTGGATTTTTCGGATCATTTAGCATGAAATAGTGGGTCTTAGGTTTATCACTAATTGGTCGAAGGCCAAAGTTGTGGGAAGTTTAGGGTCAGATTAGGCATAATATAAACTAACATTTTGTTTTCATAAATGAACACAATTTTGGAGTTAAATTCAATTCTGTTCCGACAAATTGTTAATTAAATGCTCTCTTAAGGTATGCACAACTTTGTGAAACACTGAATCGATTTAAAAAAGACAACAACTCTTTGGAATTAACCATTGGATCAGTTCTAATCATCTTCTCATATCTTTATATCTCTTTCAGTCAATCAATTTTTAGATTGTCCTGCAAATTGCTTTATTTCAATCTCTTTAAATAGATTGCCCAACAATGGAGAATAGATGTTGATTTACCTCAAGCAAATCTGAAAACTGTTTACCCATTCAAAAAAAATTGATTGTTTAAAACAATTACAACAAAATGTTTAGAAGTTTATTTGAATTTTATAAAAGTTTTTACCATTAATTTTTCGATAATTGATAGAAACAAAAGTTATTTAAAAATTTGTTAAAACTGAAACAATTTTTTATCGTCCAATACGGATGGGTCCGATACCAAAGCCTGTTCCACCGCCACCTCCGAGACCGAATAGTCCGCCAGTTTTGCCTGAGCTACCACCTCCGAGGCCGAATAATCCCCCAAGACCTCCGGATCCTCCAACACCAGCTCCAGTTCCAACACCAGCTCCAGTTCCAACACCAGCTCCGGTTCCAACACCAGCTCCGGTTCCAACACCAGCTCCTGTCTTAACACTAGTTCCGGTTCCAATACCAGCTCCTGTCTTAACACCAGTTCCGGTTCCAACACCAGCTCCGGTTCCACAGATAAAAACTTGAGGTTTATTGTTATCGTCAACTCTTTCAACAGAAACGCCCAGGTTAATCTTAACTCTCAGTCTCTCGAGCTCAGCCAATTGGGTCTTCAAATTAGCAATGAAGTCCTCCCATTTTTTCTTAGCTTCACCGCTGGATTTTTGAGCCTGAGCTTGGGCGTCCTTAAGTGCGCTGTTCAACTTGTCCTGTTGTTTCTGTAAATTATCTAGGACTGTCTTCAGTTCTGATTCGAGTCTAGCCTTGATTTCAGCGGCCTTTTCACTTCCGACTTTCTTTGCCGCATCAATCTTATTCTGAACATCAACCACATATTCGACAACATTATTTTGACCAGAATTCAGGGCATCCGAAACCTGTCCTATTTGGGTTACAATGGTGGATTGAACGTTTTCACCACCCTGTTTAAAAGCATCAAGAAATCCTTTGAGAATGGATTCAACATCATTTCCGAAAATCAGGGAACTGTTAACGCCATCATCTGAAACAACAGTTATATCGATTTTGAGACTTCCATTGAGCGCCTTCTGGAACTCAGCCCTTTGGGCCTCCAATCCATTGAGTAATGCTTGAAGTTGTATCTTGTTTTTACCAGTTGCTTTATCCAGTCTAGCTTTGACATTCTTGATAGCCTCGTCCAATTGTAATCCACCAGCTTGCAGGTGTAACTTAATTCGCTGCAATTCGGCATTGATTCTAGCCTGTGCCTTGGCGCCTTCAACGCCACCCTTTGCTTTGGCCGCTTCCAATTGAGCCTTGAGGTTAGTAACCCGTTCCACAAGACCGGCTTGTCCCTTTTTCAAAAATTCCAGGATAGCATTCTTTTTGGCTTCAAAGTCAACGTCAAGATTGTCACCTTGCTTCAATCCACTTAAAATTGTGCTGATTACCTTTTGGAAGTCACCAAAAGAACCGATTGGACCATTTGAACCGCCAATTTTGGACTCGAATTGAGCCTGTTGCGACTTGAGGTATATGAGGAAAGCTTGAAGTGCGACCTTTTTATCTCCTTTGGCTTTCTGGACCAGATCTTCGACTTTCTTGATAGTTGTATTCAAATCTCCGTTTAGACCGCGTATATGCTCTTTTAAAAGTTTGATTTTAGTCTGGATTTCAGCTCGCACTTGATCAGCCTGTGGGCCTGCCGGCTTCGAAGCAGCTTCCAAATCAGCCTGCAGCTTGGCTAAAAGTCTGACAGCTCCGTCTTGGCCATTTTTGAAGGTAGTCTTGAGATTTTCCAATTGAATTTCAAAATCAGCTGGCAAGTTATCACCACTACTAAGATTAACAAGAAATTGGTTTAGTTTGCCTTTGAGACCATCGAGTCTGTGGTTGGCCTCAATCTTTGTCTTTCGAGATCTAAGATAGTCGAGTAAAGCCTGAAGTCTGTCCTTGTTAATTCCTTTTGCGGTTTGGATTTCAGTTTCGATATTCTTGATGGTTAAATCCAAATCACCAGGCAGACTGTGAATGCGTTCTTTTAATTTCTTAATTTTACCTTCGATTTCAGTTCGCAATTTAT
>JAQIWP010002057.1:0-12235 GCA_034695525.1 Euzetes globulus
CTCTCTCTCTCTCTCTCTCTCTCTCTCTCTATTTCTTTCTCTCTTTCTCTCTCTCTCCCCCCTCTCTCTCTTTCCCCTTCCTCCCTCCTTTAATCAATCAAACCCTTACTCACTCCTCTACTCCCTCCCTTTCTGTAAAGTGAAGGGGAGAAGGAGATTAAAGGAATCGAATGAGAGAGAGTAAAGAGTCACTAATAGAGATGCGAATGGTGAAAGTTTCACTGAAATTTTAGTGAAATTTTCCCCAAAAAATTCTAAAAAATTTGGCAAACATTTTTCAACTAATTTTTTTTAAATAAAATACTATTTTGAAAAAATCCCATAAAATGTCAGAGGACTGCTTACTGTGTTAAAATGATCTTGCTTGAAGAAATCTTGTTTTCAACAAACTTGTTTATGACAACGAGCAATCATGATAAAAAAAATTAGTTTAAAATAACAAATTAAGATTGTTTAAAAGAAAACTATCGTTTACTTTCGGTATTTCCGTAATGTTTAAAAAGTTTAACAAAAAATATCTCTTTTATCGATAAAAAAAATTTCTATTTACCTCTATTTAACAACGAGAGAAAAAAAACTAAAAAATAAACAATTTGATAAATTTCAGGCTTTTTAAAGAATTATTCCATAAGAATTTTAAAAAGATGTGAAAATTTCATTGAAATTTCAAAGTTTCCCTGAAGAGTTCAACTCATCTCAATATTTCTCTGAAATTAGTATTTAGGCCGTCTTTCCCGTCTTTTACGCATCCTTTTTTTCAAGCAATAACTAATCAATTCATCATGACCTTGGTGAAATTTGGCATCATGATTTCTAGATTTCGTTTGAAATAGTAAATTAGTATTTATAAATGAGATAAAATCCGTTTTTTCATTTAAGTTCTTGGAAAAACTTTTTTTATATGTTTAATAAAATTTCTAAATAGTTTAATTGGAAAGTTATGTAAAAAGATTTGACTGTATTTTCCATTAATCACTATTTAGATTATATATATATAATCAGTTGATTCGAGACAAGAATTATTCCAAACGTCTGACTCGTTTAATAACGTGCACAGAAATGAATGCTCAAGTAATAACATTTGTGTGTCTGGCAATAATGTTGCAGACTTGTAGTGGACAGGTTTGTGGACAGAGGGGAACTCAAAGAATGGACGAAATCTTTTCAAAGACCTTAACTATAGCCAACTCTGGCCGTAAGTTTGTGGAGAGTTTTGCACCGAAACCACTGAAAAAATACTGCGAGTGAGTCTAAAAAATAAACTTCTTAACTCATTGTTTAAATAGTTTAACCTAGTTTATAATATTAAAGCGAGTCTATTGGGTATCTAAAAGAAATGGACGCATACAGGAACAAATGTTTAAAAGATTCAATGTTCAAGCAAATGTCTGGATTATTTATTTATGCGTTCGTGAACGCAAATAAAGACCTGTGCGTCGGACGGGACAAGAAAAGACGGGCCGAACTCATTTCGGGAAATCGCTGTTACAACAGAAACGATCACCTTATCGCTCGATGCTATACCGGTATGATTGAATCAGTGAACCAGGCCAAATATGTGGATCACAACAAGAAACTTCCTCATGTTTGCTGGTTTGTTTTTATATTTTTAATCTGTTTTAAGCTGTAACCTTGCAATATATCACAAATAGCCGAAGCAATGGTTGTATTAACAACTTTATCTCGAAAATTGATCAGTTGTGAGCAAGGTGCTTCGGCTGAAACTTTATTTTGTCCTTAATTCTATATTCAAGATTTTAGTCTTGAAACATGAGTAGCTTAATTGTGGCTAAATTGAGCTTATATAAAGCTTAAATTATATTTAAAATTACCTAAAATGAACTTATTTATGGTGAAAAATTGCCACTGATATTGCCTAGAGAATATTTAACAATTTTGACAAAAACATTTATTCTGATATTGATGACCTTGTAAATCAGTGTCTAAAAAATATGTCAGTAACTTTTGTTAAAAAACATCACCAACTTAAGCTTATTTTTTTTGCATAGTGCCCAGGGCAGATTCTTTAGATGCTTAAAGGACCTTAAGGATGCTCCAAATTGCAATGCAAAACGTACCGAGGCCTTGGTCGGCATGATCAAAAGTATCACAGGTTCCGTGGATCTTGTCTGTGGAGATTACCCTGATAACATTGAAAAATGCAATGCTTTGGGTAATTTATTATATTATATTGTTAAGGATAATATTGAAGATATATTTGTCTAGGACCTTTGCCCAACAAAGGAAGAAGTAGTCGCAGGAGATGGAAGTCAATTCTAATCCCACTCATGGAGTTATTTGATTCGTTCCCTCCCGTTTAAATTGCTTACATCTTACTGATAATTGCCACCAAAAACTAAGCAAGTTGAAAAAAATGAAAATAATTTCACACTTCATGTTCAATCTGATTCATTTACTTTGTTCAAGATTTAAGTGATGGTAAAATTATATTTTTTAGATTTATTCATTCATGATTATTTGAAAATAAAATCTGTTCCAATATGCTTCTATAGATCTTGATTGTTTAAGAAAATATTAGATATTAAATTAAATAGCAAGCAGGTATATTTTTACCTAAATAAATCATATCTAATATAATGCATAAAATCGATTAAAAGTAAAAAAAACTTAAATAAATTATTTAGAATTCTTTTATTTTGCATAAAACGGGTTCGTCTGTATTGTACAAATTTTGATCTTGTTTATTAGTTAATTAAATTAATAATTATCGATTTCAATATAAAAATTTATTTGAAGATGATAAATCAAACAAAATAAATATGAATAAATTAATTGTTGAACCTTTTCCAACAAATGTCATTTTTAGAGGTTATGACTTTCTGATAAGAAAGCGGGAAATTTTACAGTTTGTTGTCGTTTGATAACTAGTAAAATATGTTTGTGAAAAGTGGCGGATCCTTATGTAACCTATGTCAAATTGATCAGGGTGTAATATAGAATCGAATACGCTTACTTTTATCTGCTAATAAGAACGTTTGTGGCCCTAAAGGCTAGTTTTTTGTTACAGGGAAAGTCATGTGAGGAAAAGCTGTTGACAGACTCGACTCATAGCAGAGGAATGAGCGCTTTCTTATTATGCCAGTGTTATAGCTTTCTATAGACTTATGCATTGCTTTACAAAGTTAACAAAAAAGTGGTCAGACTTGTCATTACGTCATCAGCCGATAAAACACGATTCTATTTTTCACACTGATCAGTCTGACATAGGTTACATAAGGACCCGCCACTAGAAACATATTTTATTATTCAATTTTATATTTGTTTCAATTTTGCTAATTATTTTCTAGGAAATTAGTCAACAAACCAACAAAATTGGTGATATTTATCATCCGGACCATATTTTGCACTCATTGTTGTATCAATAACGGATACATAGCAGAGCCAAATAATTGCTTGTTGAAACAAGGTCAATCAGGTCAGATAATCTTTGTCTGTCTTGTTTGCAGTAGAGGTAAATTGCATTCCTGAAGTTATAAATGAGAATTCCAACAATTTGCTTGACTACAATACCCTGACCCTAAGTTTCTCCAGTTAACTATTTATAATTCAATATATTACTAATCATTATTTATCTATTAAATTCCTTACAGTCTAATTGATTCTTATTAAACCAATTTAATTTAATAATTAAATTAAAGGAGAATTCCAAAGAGTTTGCGTTTTTTAATGTACCAAGACTATGCTTATGGCTTAGATGACATCATTTTGCAGATAATTTGTTGTAATCCTTAAGCACTGAATAATTTTATAAATTCTTTAATGTCTGCAATCATTTGGGAATTTAATATAATTTAGTATTTATTTTCTAAGGAAAGGAACTGAATAAATTAACACAGATCAGAAACAAATAACCTTGAACCCATATATGCCATACAACTTGTATATTAATTCGCTAATTAATTCTGTGAAAAAGAAATAAAAATAAGTACACATTTATAACTACGAAAACAAATTTAAAATGATTGAAAGAATATTCTCTTATTAAAAGAATTGACTCCAGGTTTGACTTCATATAAATAGTACATATTTACAATAAATTAATAACTCCCTTAATAAGATTTCCAAAGTAAAGATCAGTAATAAGATTGTAAATATATCTATTAAACCCTTTATATTGATATATGATTTGTAAAATTTAATTATTAGTTTTTATTCATTTTATTGACAAATAAAAATGTGTGAAAAACTCATTTAAAATATGAATAAATAGCCTTTAAAATAAACACTATTTTTCTCAATATTTGGCGTTATTATTCCCATTATTAATATTCAATACTTAAATGTTCAGTTAATTTTCAGATATAACCAGAGAATTCTTTCCATCACGTTAAACTTGCTTTCGTATAACCCATTATTCAATATCAGTACAGTAGTAGTTTAACTACCATTAAATCTGATGTTAAGAAGTATTCAGATCCATTAAATTGTCATTAGCCTTAACTGCCTCACTGAATGTCGTCATAACCTTGATTTTCACCAAACCTCTGATCAACAATTTTATATTATTCCGACATAGCCTGGAGGTAATCTATACATCACTTACAATCTCAATCAATTGTTAGATATCAATTAGTTTTGAGATTTTGTAACTGATAAAGGTTAGAAAGTTAGACATTGTCAGCTTCACAATTAGGGCCTTATTATCATAAATAGTCTAATATTATAATAATTTGCCTTTTTTAAATGAAAAGTCAGCTTTTTCTAACCAGCTCAGTATCTTTCCAGACCAGATTTTAACCAGTTTTCACCAGGTTTCTGCACCAAATATTAACCTTAAATTTCAACCAAAGATCTTGCTTACATCTGATATTTAATTAAAATAGTTCATACATGCAATTTGATCCAAGAATTGATTCCAACAGAAATACAAAGCTATTTCAATATCAATTGTGACTGTTCTAGTTGCAAAATCACTTCTAGTTCTAACACTATTTGTCTAAATTTTTGCAAATATTTTCATGAATGTCATGATATTTTTGTTGAAACATTTAATGCTTTCGATAAATTTTTCCTTGAATAAAATAATAAAAACAGTAATTTGTAAGTATTTAATTAGATTAGAATCACACTGCTCATTAATAACATGGCTAGAAAATAATTTTCAGATATTATTAGTGACAAATTGGCATAGAACTAATTAAGTGAAAAATTTAATCAACACTTTTGACTAGATGAAAGAGAGTTTTAAATGAAATTTAATAAATTTTTGAATGAATTAATTTATTAAGAAAATAGAATAATATATAAATGTCATGATTAAATCTCAAAAAACATTCATTCATCATATGAGCAGGGGTCGCCATAGGTATAGTCCATAAATCGGTAGTTTAAGTGTCGGTCCTTAAATATCACTCTCTAATATAAAGAGCAGTTCTCAATTCAGAATACAATAATAAAGTTATTTTAATTATCTTTAATTTCTTGGTTTTTAATGGTGTTTTCTAATTTAATATTTAGAATGATAAAGGTGAAAATTTACACAATTAGTACACAACGTGTATATAATTAAAATAGTAATGTTTAAGGCTTTAAATTTCACTTGTTATTTTCAAGTATTCTCGCACTTTTAGTCGATTATCTTCTAATTTGTCTTGGTCATAATAATCTATATTATCATAATCACTTGTCGCTTTGTCCTCCTGACTTTTAATTTTATTTTCAAATTGATCGTGATTACCTAAATTTTCATAATGACTTTCAATTTTCAAGTAATCTCGGCCTTTTAGCGGGTTGTCGTCAATTTTATACATATCGTTATGATTTATAGTTTCATATACATTGACTTCAATATATTCATAGGTGTCATCCTTCACGTCATCATAGAAGAGCTCATTTTGAGCATGGTCAATTCTCTTCTTCTGTCTTCTCAATACAAATGCAATTACAGTGATAAGAGTGACCACTAACAAAAATAGCAAGCTCATTCCCATCAGCAATATGTTTGAGCTTGTAAAAATGCCTTTTGAAGAAGACGGATTTGAAGCTTGGCTATCAGGATCAGTGACAATTCCAGATTTGTTTTCACCATAAATTCTGACATAATCTATTTCTAACCAAGGGTAAAGCCAGTCATCATCCTCATCTAAATAATTGCTATCAAAGCGAACACTAAATAATAGATTAAATGGGTGTTCGAATGGCAGATAATTAGGCAAGGTGGTGTCTGAAACTGAATAGCCGTCCATGGTCGTTTCACGATTGGAGCTATAAATGACCCGGTCGTTAATGAACCACTGAATCCATTTGTCGTTCCATTCGACACCAAATGTCTGATATTCAGTGTAGTTAACATGGGTGTCTTGGTAATATGAGCCGAGACTTTTGTCTTCACCCACATAAAATACAGTTCGCAGGCACTCCGAACAGTCCCATTGAGCAAATATGTCGAGACGACCTTTCACATTTCCCTTATTGCAGCCATCTTTATAAGCTTGCATGTATAAGTGGGTAACAATACCGCTGCCAACTGGCATTCTTGCACGTATTTCGATCCGGACATTTTTGAAACAGACTTTGGAGGCTATTATTTGAGCAGGTCCAGTTGTCTTTGTGGCAAATAATTTAAGCTTTCCATCGCTGATTTCCATTTTATGATCACAAACATTGCTAGAACCAGATGAAGCAGATGCTATAAATACAAATTATATAAGCAAGTGTATCTAAAAAAGTTTAAATTTATGATGTGCAAGATCATCAGGTTCAAAATAAAATTTTTGATTTAGAAATGGCTAAAGAAAGTCTTCCTTGGTAATGTAAAGGATATTTATAATTAAGGGGATACTCTAAAAACACCCATTTGGCCATCTCTGATAATCTAGTAACAATTAATCTTACCTTTGCACTCATCCTCATTCGTCTCAATACTCCACTTATCATCCAGGGTGTTTCCATCGAATTCATCACTGAATAAAAGTAGTGGATAGTTTTCTGGATTGAACTTGATGTAAGACTGCTCTTCCAAAGTGCTGACCTCTTCGCAGATATCATTGGCATCTTCTTCCGGATCAAAATTGAGTAAATTGACCGGGTAATTTGCTGATTCAATATTCTCGTAGACATTAATATAATCAAGGATTAATGAGAAACAGAGATTAATCTTTTGCCAAGGCAATCTCTTCAAGATATTTAGTGTAATGCCCAATTTATATTCCAAATCAAAAGAATCTGGTTCATATGAGAAATTATTATTGCCATCTTTATAATTTGGGTCACTTCCATTTATCATGGTCAGTTTCTTGCCATTTAAGCGCCAAATAAAGTGGTTCTGGTTAAAAATCATTTCATATTCTTGAAAGTTTCTAAGGTCAATATTCCCGGTCAGGTTTGAATTTTGACCAGGAAAATCAGCCAGAATTCCAGAGAATTTTTCATTAATGGTCTGATTGAACTGACCAGTCTTATTGACCTTTTCATGAGACACCAGATCTTTAAAATTGAGCACGTCAATAAACTTTGGTGGAAATTGATTATGAGTAAAGAGAAATATTTTTGGTTCGAGGTCTTCAAAAATAGGAAGCGATGCCCTGACTTTGAATAACAAACTGGGACTTTTTGAGTTCAGCTTGAATGTTTGCTTGGACAGAATAGTGGCAGTCGTTTCACTGCCTTCAAAGTAATCATTGTAATTTGCCGTTATGGCCAACTTCCCATTTATTGCTCGCACATTGACCTCGTTGTTTGTATTACAAGTATTTTGACCATCGAACATTTCTATTAAAATAAATAAATTTAAATATCAATAATCTTGCGGAAATATATAAGTCTTGAATAAAAGAACTAGAACAAAAAAGTTTAAAAACATACTTGCACAGTTTGCCTTTTCACCGACAATATCCCATTTGTTTAAATCCAAAGTCTCGAAGTCATCTTCAAAGATGAGTTGACACTGAATTGCATTAAAACTTAGTTTAAATGCAATCAAAATAAATGATCCATAAAATTTCATTTCGGAATAGTTTTAATAATTATCAATTGATCTTGCTTGAACAATTTTCTTTAATACAAAAAAAAATCCAATATTTACATAACAGTAAAGCAATGTTTAAATGTTTAATTAAATTCAAGGTTGCTCAGATTAATTTAATTTGATTTTGAACGAATTAATTTTCCCAGACCTTGATACAAATGCTTAAAGTAAATGACAGCAAAATTCACCTAAGCCATCAATTATCAATTCATTGAATTCAAATAACAAAATTATGATAAATGTCGTCATACCAAACCAAGCTCATTCTAATAAATCATTAGTCTATCTTTCATAAATGTTCTTTAATCATATCTTGGCAATTCACACATTTGTTAGTTCCTTTGAAGTTGAAGCAAAACTTTCAAAAAAATTATATTAGACCTTGTTTCAACAGTTTAATTTTCATAATAAAAACACATAATTCCACATAAATTTAACAGAAAGACTAAAAAAATATTAATAATTTTTTAAAGCATCCGGGAAATACTAATGACAATTGCTGATTAGAAATGCTTTTCAAATTATACACTTGTTAAATCTAGCCAATTTCTAAAGAATTCTATCCATAAACTATTTTCCGAGAATTTTGTTAACATTTTCAAAAGTCTTTCAAAAGAATATATTAAATCAATTTTTAAAATTATTTTTTGATATTAATAAATAATAATTAATTTTATAGGTTGTAAAATGTAAAAGAGTAAAGATTTTGGAAAATGGATCAAGTATTAGATAGTTTTCGAGGACCAACTGTCGCTCTTCCTCAGCACAAGAGGTTCTGTAAGAGGCCTCCAGTTTCAGCCAACCAGAGTGTTGAAGAGACGGTCAGAATGCAGATCAGATTCGAATTACAGGCAATAAATTGTGTTAAAGTTTTAGGGAATTGTCATTATTTGAAGAACCTCTTGTGCTGATGAGGAGCGACAGTTGGTCCTGGAAAACAAATTTGTTACACAATTTAATAATTGTTTAGTCATAATAAGTAATACCACAGTCAGCGGTCAAACATAAGTTGTGCATAAAGTGTCAGTTAAACATAAATTTTGAAAAATATTTAAATTTAAATAGAAAAACAATTGATAATGGTTGAATTAATTTTTAACAAAGATTTTTAGTTACATGAGTTCCGACCTTTTAAAAGCGTCTGGATAATCTCTCTTGCTTGAGAAACAACGAAAGTGAAATGAATAAGAATGAAACTGATAATTAAGTTACCAATGGGTCTGCCGTTTGCTCATATGATATGAGTCATATTGTCAAATAAGAATGTTCTTAAAGGTAATTCATTATTTTATTTTTAATTCTATCTTGCATAAAAAATAAAGTTAA
The DNA here is from genome assembly GCA_034695525.1 of Euzetes globulus. Classification (NCBI taxonomy): domain Eukaryota; kingdom Metazoa; phylum Arthropoda; class Arachnida; order Sarcoptiformes; family Euzetidae; genus Euzetes; species Euzetes globulus. The sequence continues at coordinate 9,314 of JAQIWP010002057.1, forward strand.
TTATTGTATAATAAATTTTATTTGATAAATGATGAAATGAAATATACTTATTTTTTGCAAGTCATTTGTAGATGATCTAGGTTTAACAGGAATATTTGTTGCCACTGCTTTTTTCTTTCCTATCATATCGAAATAATGCACAATTGTATCACCAGGAACATTTATTACTTCTACATTTTTGCTTGCCATATCAATATAATCTAAATATGTTTTGGCTCTTTTGTTTGTTTAAACTATCTAGTACTTTTATTCCTTCATAATTTTCAATATAATAATTTTGAATTAAATCATTATCATCGATGCATTCATAATCACAAATGTCATCTTTGTTATTTATGTCATCATAGTAAAGCTCGGTCTTAACCTGGACAATTTTTACAATCTACTTCTTCAATTTAAATGCGATAAAAATTACAAGAGTGACCATAATAGACACCCATGCTTATAATAAGTGGCTGGGATATTTTTGAATTTGCAGGCTCAGGAATCATATCGGCAATATTATCATGAATTGTTTCATTGATCATTCCGGAAGAATTGTCGCCATAGACTCTGACATAATCGGTTTCTAACCAAGGATAGAGCCACTCATCATTTCCGTAGTAATAATTGCTATCGAAGTGAATTGAAAGATTAAACCGGTGATCGAATGGCAGATAATTAGGCAAGGTGGTCTCTGTCATAGAATCGCCACCCATTGCACACAAGCGATTAGTGCTATAAATAACCCGGTCATTTATATCTGATATTCGTTATAACTAACATGGATGTCATTAAAATATGAGCCAAGAATTTTGCCTTGGCCCACGTATATGGCTGTCCGAGTACAATCATTACATTCCCATTGAGCAAAAATATCAGCCCGACTTTTCACATTTCCCATTTTGCATCCATCTTTATAAGCCTGGACAAATAAGTGGGTGACAAAACCACTTCCAACTGGCATTCGTGCTCTGATGTCAATCCTGACATTTTTAAAACAGTGTTTGATAGCAATTATTTGAACTGGACCAGTTTCATTTACCGCAAATAATTTGAGTTTTCCATCACTGACTTCCAAATTTTTAGCACAAACTTTACTTGTACCATTTCCTAAATAAATGGTTCAAATAAATATATATTTTTAAGACTAAATTATTGTTTAAATGATAAAAATAATTAAAAATGATAAAATTACAGTCGCTCAGGGTCTTAAACGAATAATAAATTAAGAGAAATTCTTGTTTAAAAGAATCACAGATATTTGAGACTGCTCTTACCCAAATTCTAGCCCAACCAGGATAGACTTTATATCAATATGCTTATAAACTTTAATTTGCTTATATGCTTTAATGTTCTTCTATTAATACTTTAGTTCTTATTTTAGATCTAGTTCACTTAGTGATATCATATCCGTGATAAATATTAAGATAATGGTATTTATAACATTTATCTGATAATCCAATCATTTTTGGAATATTAAAACAATTATACCTGTACATTGATCGTCCCTGCTATTGACAGTCCATTTACTTCGATTTATTTTGAGTTCAGCTTGAATGATTGCCTTGGCAAAATTGTTGCTGTTGTCTCACTGCCTTCAAAGTAATCATTGTAATTTGCTGTAACTTTCCAGATAGCGTTCGCACACAGCGTTGTCTGTAAAACAAGTAGTTTATAGCTCGGTCATTCCTATTTAAATTTAACAAAAACTAATTTAACCATCTTTAAGAAATAATCTAGTGTTGAATAAATTTAAAAAAATAATAGCATAATTGAAAGAATTTAGGTAACTTGGACAGTTTACCTTTTTACTTAGTTTTCCATTTGCTTGAATTCAAATGTTTGAAGTGATCCTCGAAAATGAGTCGACAATGAATTGCAGTCAAATTTAGTTTAAGCACAATCAAGATTATTAGTTCATCTCGTTAAGGCAATTAATTGTAAATTAAGACTTGTTTGTTTATTTTATTGACAATTAATTAACAATACTTGAAATAATAATTTCTTACTTGAAAATAATGAATAATTTAACTGAAATTTCAAAACTGAACAATTAAACCATGTTAAATCCTATTTTTCAAATTCAAGGTTGTCTCCCTTGATAAATTACTAGAATTAATGTTCTAAAAGTTAACTTTTTCTGACCTTGATACAGATGTATGGAATAAGTGAAAACATATAAAGATGTCGTCAAACCTTTCAATCCAAATCACATGTTTAAAAGTTTTCACTAAAACTAGTCAATAACCAAGTTTATTTCAAATCATGTGATTAGATTTTTTTAATTAAAATAATTTTTATATTTCATTAGTTTGTCATTCAATCACATCTTGGCAATTTACACATTTGAAATTGAAGCAAAACTTTTATAAAGTCAAACGGCCTTGAATACAAGCTAGCTTATAACATCTACTCGCATTTTCCAAAAACAACAACAAAAATCAAAATAAATTTAATCAAGCTTTTTTAATCATCCGGGAAATATTTAGTGCATTTAATAAATACTAAAATTTTTTCTTTAAGTTATATTCGCTGAAAAACTTATTGAAACTGAAGTTTAAATAACTAGTTAATTTCTACAGAAACAACTGTATTTTCCAGGAACTTTGTTAAGGTTTTGAAAACATTTAATGTTATATTATAGTAGTTTGATTGCCTTGCTAATTTATGATCATTTTTATTAATTAATTTTTATAACTATTTAAAATGTTCTTTTTTTTTAATTTGAATAAATCTTGATAAATTTTGGCCAACTTAACAAAATATTTTTCAAATAATAATTAACGGAGAGTTCAAAAAATAAATAAAAATGAAATCTCATGAATCACTTAACATGATCATAACATCAATTATGGTACTTAAAGAGAACCTGGATAGTTGCTTTTATGAGAAACATTCAAGAAGTGCAGGAAAGTGGTGTTCAAGTTATCGATTGGTCTG
>JAQIWP010002058.1:0-12235 GCA_034695525.1 Euzetes globulus
AGCGAATGTCATCTTTAGCTGCAGTAACTGGTCTTTTGTTAATAAGGTGTTCCTCCAGTACTTCTTTGGTCTAAATTCACTCTTTCTGTCATTTTTTAGTCAATAAAAACCATTTCTGATATATTTGTTCCTTTTAATGATGAAATCAATGATCATGAATGTTCAGTTCAATATTGTCATGCAATAAATTATTTTTTCTATTCTTTTTTGTTGTTATTTTTCGAATTCGTTAAATCTCTTTATGAAGGCTTATATAGGAATAGAGTTAAGCCCTACTAATTAGTTTTGTAGAGTATATTATGCCAGAATTGATTAAGTCTGAAAGAGACTGATCTGTCCAGGGGCATTTTATCAATCAATACATTTTAAAAACACGGAAATAAAAGTAAATTCAAATATCTAATCAAAAGTCAATGAAATGTATTGTCAATCGATTTGCTTAATGTTTTCAAATTATTGATATATTTTTTAATTATCTTATCTTATACTGCATTCAGATTTAAATAATGCCCTTGCACAATACTTTTGACATGGGTTTGCGCAATTTCAAAAACTGGCATTAACAAGCTAATTTACAGATTAATTTTCAATGGATAAAATAGAATAATTGTAAGTATATTAAATAAATCAACAAAAGTTTGTTTGCATCGAAATGTTTAATAATCACATCGATATTCAACAATAATTATTTCAAATTTCATCTAATAATCCATACATGTATTTCAGCTCTAAACAATGGTGTGCAAGGAAGTATTTCCTGAAATATCTCCCAAAGGTTGAAAATTGGCTCTAAGAGGAGATACCCTATCAGGTTTGGGAAATGAAAAATGGTAGCCGATCTTAGTGCGGCAGTCATTTTTTGTAATGGCGGGTAAAAACGACCATTTTGCCCCTTATTTTGAGGAATTTAGCCTTTCAACTTTAATAATTGTGGCTTAATTAAGCTGATTAACCCTTTAAATCACCTAAATTAAGCGTACAAAATGGCGGCTCTTTCGTGGGCCATTTTGAAAATATTCCTTCCCTATATTTCCTAAGTTTTGGTTTGAAAATGAATCATTATTCCCCGCCATATTCCCCTAGGATCACAGACCTTGCACACCCCTGGTTTAAAGATAATCTTAAAGTTAAAAAAATTAATATCAATAAAGTTTTTTATGACCGTAAATGTCTTACATAATCAAAACCATCATTTTGTCAAATTACGACATTATTAGTCAAAGTCATTAATCTTTATAAATTAACTTGGTAAAGTTAAAAGTCATAAATGATTTTAAATAATGATCCTGGTTTCCTGATTCATAAATGCAACAAGCTCCAATAATGATATAAATATTTGGAAAAATATTTAAAACTATTATTTGTAATATAATTAATTATTAGATTATGATAGATGATTAGGTCGAAAATTATTTTTGTATTTTTAATAGTATTTATGTATTTAATGTTTATTTCTTTTTATTTAAGCCTTGGTTAAGGAGTTGAGAAAAATGACCATTTTCAGAGAAACGCCAAAGTCAACCCCTGAGTCAAGTGTCTTTTTAAGAACAGAGTTTTTGAGCTTGATTATTTTTATTCAGACTGTCTACTACAATTTCAAACCTCATTATCATATGAAATAAATCAATAACTTATCTTGGTAGTCACATCTTGAGAAAATCACTAACTGTGATGTTTCGGTTCTTCATTATTATGAGATAATAATGACAAACACATATGTTTCGATGGCTACCTGTGATGCCTCTTCATCTTCATCAGTTCATTATCATATGTTTCAAAATAAATTATTGACTTTTCCATTCAAATCGTCATAATTTAATCCCTTTTGAATTTGCACTCATAATGTTCATTAAGGGACACTGGTTCTCGTTTTTGCGTTCCTCTGTTCATGTTCATATTTTTGTACATATACCATTTGAGGGCATAATTTCAAACACACTGATATAACCACTTGAATGTTTGATCATCGAATCTTAAATTCTTATTCTTGCAAAATAGTTGTGAAAAATTGATAGAAAACAATAATTTTTATCAGTGATCTTAAGAGAGTGCTAATAGCAGATATGGCAGACCTCCAAGAAAATTCAAGAAAGGATAGTTTTCTATTCCATTTCTTCTCCCCAATCATCAAAAGAATAAGAATAAAAAGTTCAAGATTAAAATTCTGTTCAATTTATAAACCGTTTGATCAGTTTAAATGCCCTGAGCATTACTGAATTTTATCAAACGATTAACTATAGATTTAAAAGAAAAAATTGGAATAAAAGATAGAAAAGAAGAAGAAAAGAATCATTCGGTTTATGATTACTATCATTACTATTGATATTTAAGAATTCAAGAAATATTTTTTAAGAACAATCGTTTGAATTCACTCTAATATTCGATAACTCATTGATTTTTTCATTCTTTTTATGGAAGTTTAGACAATATTTTCGTTGAAGCGTTTGTTTTCAATGCAATAAATGTTTTTTAAAAAGTGAACAAAACATAGGATGAGATAAGTGTTATGCGTTGGAAAAACTTCTTTTGGTTAGTGCGTCACTCCTTCCTCTATTTGTTACCTCTGCTGTTCTGAGCGTTATTCCGAAGATGTCTTCGTGATAGCGCATTGTTTCCTAGAATTAAATTGGAAATTCCATTTTAAACTAAAATAAACCTATAAACTTTAATCAAATTGATCTTGGTCATGCTAAATAATGACATATTTAATAGGTATAAACTTAAACTAACTACTACCTTGAGCGAGACCAGTGCCATTTCAGGGTCTTCGATGCCGTTCTCTAGTAATATAAATTTCAATGTTTTGCAAACGTCTTCAGCCATGGATACGTCGCCGCAAACATAGAAGTGTCCCCTTTCGTGCATTAGTTCATGATATACAGTCTTGGATTGACTTTTGAGACAGTCCTGAACGTACCGCTAAACACATAAACACTCACTTAATTATAATAATAATAAATAAGTTACACAACAATACTGAAGAGACAAACAAATAAGAGATTTTATGTACGTTTGAGTGCAAAATAAAACAATAAACTTTAATGATAATTACCTTTGATTGTCCAGGTGTTCTCGAATAGGCTACAAAACTTTGGCTAATAATGCCCTGGTTAACCATTTCCTTTACTTCTTTGCAATGAAGTTGCATTGAAGGTGACCGACAGCCAAAGAACAATGTCATTTTACCGAACTTATGTCGCTCTTCCTTTTTAGTTTGTATTAGTTTTTCCCGGTGCTGCCAAAAGCCTCTAAATGGGGCTATCCCAGAGCCCGGTCCAACCAGTATTATAGGAACAGTCTTATCATCAGGAAGTCTAAAGTTAGGCGCACTCCTAATGAAAGCATAGACTGAGTGGCCGACAGATATTCGGTTCAAATAATTAGAACAAACACCAAAGTGTTCGACACCCGACTGAGTCACATATTTGACGACAGCAACTGTTAGGTCGACTCGCGATGAAGATAACATTAATGGTGACGATGATATGGAATAGAAGCGCGACTGGAGGGCAGGCATTTGTGTCAGGATCAGCTCAATCGGAAGATTTAGTGACTTGAATTGGTTTAGGACTTCCAATAAATTGGGAAAACTCTGAGCTTTCCATTCTTCATATTTGGCAGAATCAGTGGCGAGCAGTTGGAGTCGACTGCTTTCTAATGGATCGGTTGCGTTGACTGCGAATAAAGTCAATAACTGTTGAGTCGGAGGAGTGGTTATATCCAAATATCGTGTCAGCGCTTCTCTCAATGAAGTTATGCCTAACTTTTCGTTAGCCATCCATTTCTCTTCGCAATCATTCTTATCGTCCATTTGGTTGACTCTAACAAATATCTGATATTCTTCGTCGCCGTTGTAGTCACTAAAATGTTTGAGTATTCCATCGACCAATTCAAGTCTGTTCTCGGGATATACACCCAAATGGTCTCCGGGCATATAAAACGTCTTGACTTTACTATCAAAGGCCTCCAATTCGACCAACACTGTTGTCCGGCCATCTTTGTCGCCATCGTGCAGTTCAATCCGGTTCTTAAGAATATACTGAATCACTCTTCTGTTGGGCCCTTTCGACAAATCTGAACATTTAAGACCATTTTAATTATTTGATGAGAGATCAAATAAAAGGACTGTTTTGTTAAACAGGAAGATTGACTTACATTTGCAAATATCAGGTCCAACAGTTCCACTGTATGGAACCAGTTTTACGTTTTCCTTTGACCACAGAAGCGGTTTAAGAGTCGCTGTTTTCATCACTTCCTTTAGATTAAGTTCATCGGACAGACAGAACACATCACAGGCTTCTTCAAAAGCAGTCTTAGCCCAGTCTGCGAATGATTGTTCTTGTCCGCAAAGTTCATCGCCAGAACCTGTCTTCAAAATGCGTTCCCCTCCCAGGTCTGCCAACATCGTATCCAAATAACGGCCAAACGCACAAAAGTTAGGGTAAGCACTTGATCCCAGTCCAAACACAGCAAATCTTAAGACAAAAGTCAGTAAATGTAATGAATGGATGTGTCGGCGCCTCACCTGATATTACTGAGGAGTCCCACACTATTGACGATATGGTTGTTATCATAGGCTAAAGAGTTTGGCAAATCTGAAGAATCTATCGATGATATTCTTAGGTAAGAAGTCGACACATTTCTGACACTTTCCATATCGGGAGTGGTATCGCCAGTCATTTTGATGGCTTGCAGTTGTCGAGCAAATACTTCCCCATTTTCAGGCGGATCTCCGTTTCCAAAAGTACTGGTCACTATCAAAAGAAGTGCTTCGTGTTCCAAATGCGACATATCATACGAGTCCATACACATCACCTTTCGGTTCAATTATGTAAAAGGTCAACATTTTTATACACCAATAATTTGAATCAAGCAATAAAATCTTTTTTACTACAAACAAGTAATTCTGAAAAAAATTTAAATAAGCCATAGATTAAAGTAATGTTTTTAGTTGTCCAAAGATTTTACAGTGAAATTCACGATTGACTAAACACCAGAATCACAGTCTTTAGGGATTATTGATGGCTTGTTCAGTCTCTCAACTCTCTGTCAAATATTTAGTTACATAGATCAAAAAAGCAAGTGGCAAGGAAAAATGTCAAGGTTTTGGTTGAGCCATCACCTCTCAAATCAATGAATTTTCTATTGTATAGTAACACTATAATTAACTTATTAAAGCTATAATCCTAGGAGACTATTTTATTCATCAACTGAATAATAAATAGAAAACTCCTTATTTATTGTAGAAATGATGCAAACCTTTTAAGGTTTCTTTTTTATTTTCAAAGAATTTTTTAAAATATTTTAAATAATTTTTTTTCCAAAACGGTCGTTTACTAAAGCATTCCTTTGCTAAATAGTAAAATCTGGTTCTATAAATAGTGGCGAATTCTTATGTAATCTATGTCAAATTGATCAGTAAGACAAATAGGATAGAATAGGATAACTTTTATAAGTTCGGCCATAAGATCCGAACGACTTGTTATTTGTTTATGGGGAGAGTATTTGAGGGTAAAAAGGCAAGCTCATTTCTACGAATTTGAGGAAGAAAGGCATTTTCTAAGAAAAAAATCTTTGAATATTGATAGTTGGACTAATGATAAACTAAACTTGTAGATCTTAAATGAATGAAAATGAAAAACTCACTGAAACATTAAAAGCGTGCGAAAAAATATGTGCCAAACGTTTGGCGAACTGTTCAGACTTTCCGGTCTCAGTCGCGTACAAAATGGTTGCTTTGATTCTCTTGGACAGCGCTTTTCCGAACAAATTCGATGTGAACTTCACAGCTCTGGCTATCTCTTTGAATCGTAACTTTCTGGATGGAGTGCTGTGCTGTTTCTGAGTGCCAGGCTGCACGTGCCACTCATGTGTCCTCCAGGCCGGCTCTTGATATTCATAGCTGGGCTTCAATTCATAATAAAGCATTTCTTGATGAAAGACAGGAGTAAGACTACCGGATAAGGGTGGGACGACCCAGACCCAATCGGCAGGACACCCTCCTCTAAGTCTTTGTTCATTGTCTAAATGTTTCATGAATGATTCAGAAGCAGTGTGGTGGTCCACAATGGTTATATTTGCTTTTTGAAAACTATATAACACCGCTATATTTAATTCAACTATTGCTGAATCTTTCCATAGAGAAGAGTTAGCCCTCACATCCAGTCCCATGCGAACGGCCACATCCTATGCAAAGTTAGCGCTTTATTAATATAATTAAAATACACCCTTTATTTGATAAAATTGATTATCAGTGACCAAGAACAGAGTCCAAATATCAAAGTTAACTTTTTTGAACTTACAAATCTCAACTGATTGAAGAATGAATTGATTCTTGATTTAGTTTAGTTTGTAATGAATGGCTTAACTGCATCTATATTAGTAATTCGTTGCGCAAGCTATAGTTATCAAGGTCTAACCACTAATTCAACTTTTGATTAATAAATTTCATCAATCAATTTGCAATATTCTAGGTAGAAAATAAATTGAATGACACTAATATAAATAGCCAGATATAGTCAAAATGAAGCATTTTAAGTATTGTGAGAAAGTTTTAGCTTGAAACAGGTTCAAATTTAAATATTTAGTAGATGCATTTGAGGGAATAATAGCAAACCTCAAGAATGTTATATCTGTAGGGATCGCACAAGTCTCTGGTGGCTATTTCTGTGACCATGTACCAGCCACTAAATGGACAAGCAGGAAATTCCAGACCTCCCACATCGAACATCATATTAGAAACAGCAGGTAATGCATACCATTGCAGATCCATTTCGTCCAACCATTTAAATCTAAAGCAATTATTTATGAAATCATTGAATGGATAAAAACTTTGCCAAAAAACTATCGAAGCATTGCTTTAACTCCAATCGAAGGATTAAATTTGAATGAATCTAATGTCTGATACACACCTGGGATGTGATATCTGTACTCTTAACACCAGTTCCTCTGGGATAGCAAAGACTTGTGGATCTTCGTCGGGCACTGACAGAACTAAAGGCAATACATCCCATTTGGTTCGTTTGCCTTTCCATCCGAGTCTTTCGCACAGCTTTTAGAGTGAAGTTTGTTTCAATACAACAAAATTAAAGTTAAAAGCATTTGAATGTAAACTACAAATACTTTGCAAATTATTTATATAAAAGAAAAGGTATTTTCAGTCATTCAAATGTATTTACTATTTGTTCGGAAGTCAAACTTATTCAGTCTTTAAGCGGAAATAATCCTTTGTTTCCAGAATTAAACTCAATGTTAGAGTGACGTAAAAACTATTAATTAATGCTAAAAAATCCCTTCTAATGAAACTAATTAACATTTATTCGAAATGTTATTATTCAGGAAATTCACAATAATTCTGTTTTCTATGAGATTTCATTCAGTAATTCGAAATATAATTTATAATAATTTGAATAACAAAAGAGTCAATAGAAATGTTATGACTGAAGCAAAACAATTTAAAAATATTTTATTGGCTGCTAGTGCTGACTATCAGTTGCCTTACTTGTGTGAACTCCAGATTCATTGGGTCTCCAATGACTTTAGATGAGTGTTGGCCAGAGTCGAGATAACCAGCGTATGAAATCAACTGCAAGTTCCAAACTCTAAATTCTCGTTTTCCAACTCTTTGCGGAAATATAGTGATCGCAGATCTATAACATTATAACAGATAATAACCAAACAATTTATTCAACGCCTTTTCAATTCTCAGAAGAGTAGACAAACTGAATATTTTTAAATCAGATTCAGAATCACAGCTACAAAATAATTCTGATTTTCTCTTTATTCAGCATTTTTTAAGAGACGAGCCTTCCTTAAAGACTACATTTCCGAAAGACTCAAGTTTTGTGCCGCTTATTATTTAGTTTCGTTTGGCTTACAAGTTCTCAATTTATTTAATCGCTTTAATTGTGTTATTTATTTGCTTGAAAACATTAAATTCCAACATTTGCACTGAAATCAATGACTTAACTTATTTGGGAATATAAATATCTTGTTAACATAAATTGATTTTGAAATATCTTTCTACCGATATTAAAGATGATATTAAAGATGATATTAAAGATGTTATTCAAAATGATCTAGTAATTACCTCAGATTTCCTTTATTAGTGGCATATTTGATATGATTACAGAGTGCTTCAAACATTTCTCGGGCAGTACTCACATATCGGGCATCGAATATCTGTATAAAAATTGTTTAAAGTTATTGCTTTGTTAATTAAATTTATCATGTTAATATAACTTCAAATAGATGATATAAGTTTAAATTGAGCTATTTCATCCTTCCAGACTACTTAAAGGATTAAATTGTAAGGAAAGTCAAATTCTTAGCTAAAATTAGAAAAAAATTGTGTAAACTGTCATTGAAATGGATTTGAGCCTTAAATTTTGAGCTCATGTATTGATTTTAGTGGCATTTCTGCTGTTAATTACTATTTTGTCGATCAATTCACAGGAGAATTGACTTCAAAGTCTAAATTTTATCTTCAAATCAAATTAAAATTTTTCCGAATTATTCAAAACATTTTCTATAAAATGCAAAAAAAGAATTGCTTTTCTCGTAAGTGTGTTGACGGAAAAGTGTACTTATTTTGAACGAGATAACATTGGATAACAGTTGGAAAGCGATATAAAACAAGAATAAAAACCAAAAACTTTGCCTCGTTTTCATTCATTGCTAGAAAATGTTGAACACAGTTTACAAATAAATTCCTCACAAATATTCTCTTTTTATGTAAAAACTACTAAAGTTTTAATACAGGAATTCTCTGGTATTAGAGTTTGGGATACAATAAGCCCAGACTTTAGTACTGACAACAAATTCAATATATTGATTGTCTTTTTTTGTTTCCCAATCTTTAGTAATAGTGGTTAAGAAGCCCAATGTTTTTGAGGTGAACCCTATTGAGAGAACTTCCTATTCATTGCTCTGATACCCAAATACAAACCGCTGTATATTATTATTAGACAACATTTTACACGACGCTGTGATTCCGTTCCTCATCTCATAATATCTATTCTTTGCTAAAGAATATTCTGTTTGACGTATGAGTATATCATATACAACAAGTAATGCTTTATTTATGTTCACAATATAATAGATGAGGAACACCACCACTAGTCGACTCTCACTTTTATATCACATATTTTATTGGTCTTTGATTTATAGTTAATGAGTTCAGACATTCGGACAGAATTTATTTATTACTCATTTATTCGTCATTCAATGTCTTATTATTGGTGTTCAGTCAACAAACTATTTGTTTAATTATAGTCTTTGGTAGTAATTTACCAAAACTTTCAATTATCTCAATGTGTTTACTTTTGTGGCTTTAGTTTCAATGTTTTCTATTCCCTGTAATGACCTGAAGAATGTGGCATGAAATTACTTTTTTTCTATTTTTGCTAGGTTATTTATTGTTTCATTTTATTCCTAAATTAAAATTTATCATTTTTTTAGCAATTATATATTGTAGTTATACGAGGAAATTATGGTTATATATCATGCTGAAAGTTATAAATAAGATGTTTCATTCTTTTGAATGAATTCTTGATTTGATGACTCTATTCAAAGATAATTTAATATTTATATGATGACACTGAGCAGAAATAATATCTCATAATTCTCAATCAAAAATATTATGACAGATTATTCACCAAAATCATTTATTTTGCAGCTATGAATGACTTTTTGTTTTCAGGTAAGCCTTAGCACTGAAGTGCTATTGGATTATATTTGTTGTAATCACTGACCGATTCTGTAAACTTATACCAAATTTGATAAAACGTTTATCTTATTTGACGTCCAATGCTTTTAACAAAAATCAAAACTTATTGAAAATTAAAGGAAAGTATATATTCATGACTCGGGTTAAAGACGCATAAAATTGTTTTACAAACAAAAATTTCAAGAATTTTCTCAAATTTCAATAGGTTTTTGAAAATAGCTCGAATAAATAAAACATAGATTACAGGAAAAATAGAAATAAAAAATATTTTGATTAAATTTTTCTGAATTTTCATATATTGAAATCAATATTTCATTCATTTGAAAACTATTTAAGAAAGGTATAACCTCTGAATAGTTTAAGAATTACCTGTAACTTGGACCATTGAATTCTGCCAATACATCTAGGTGCGTTTCTCCATGCTAATTTGGCCCCGAATATGAGTTCGGTCTCTTTGAGTGTATAAGTGCCCGTCTCATAGACTTCATTGACAATTTCACTGCACCTGAGCTGATGTGAGGCCGAATTAATTCGTTTAATCGACGCATAGTATTGTTCTATAAAATGTTTGGCCTCTTCTATCACTTCTTCATTAGTTTTGGTCTGCTTTTGATGATTATTGAAGAGTGAATTTTTGGAATTTATAATGGAGCCGGCGCATATATTTCCTTGACACCCTAGTTGCTTTTCAGTATAGAAAATCAAGTTAAAAGTTTATTTATAAAATGAATAAAAGTTTTTGCACTCCTCAATGCATTTAATTTAGTTTTCTTTGTTATAATTTGAATTTCAATTTTTAAATTAAATTACTTTCAAAGGATTCGTTTTGAATTCCCGAATCAAAATTTAAATAAACTAACGAATCTAGCCAAAAATAAATGTAAACAGAATCTAATTTTTAAGAAACAATTCCTGAAATTAGTGGAAAATATTGAATGAATTGTATGTTTGAATGAATTACTTGTTGTGCGCTATTATGAAGAGTATCGCTAGTGATCTGACCGGAGACTATATTTTTAAGTTTTGCCAAACGTTTATTTGTTCCATAAGTTTGTTGATATCTATAATTAAATGAGAAAAAGCAAACATAAGTCAGACTTAAAGGCATAGTCAATGATTACAATGGACTGATAGTCAGCGATCCATTGGATCTTTTCCTAAATTATCAGATGAGAGGCAGATAGAAGTCATGCCTATTGTCATCAGTGACACCGACCGATGGGATTTGCATTAAACAAGTATCGCAATGAATGACAAAATAGACACAAACCGTGAATAGAAGTGACACAAAAGGGTTTCCATAAAACAGAGCATCGCTTTCAACACAAATGAAATATTTTAATAAAACTTTTACTTTAAGTAAAGGTTCAAGTTGACTTTTAATCAAATTATTCTGTAAAATAAAATAATCTTAATTCATTTGAAATATTTCACAAAAAAATCCAATATGAACTAGTAAAATAATTCCACAATTCAATTACAAGATTTATTTCTTTGGTTGACTTAATTCAATGAAACCGAAAAAATAGTTAAAATGTTTCATCACTTGTGGGAAAATCAGTTCAGTTATCTTTGTTTTGTGAAATGTCATCCATCAAATCGGAGAACAATTCAAATCTCTATTGTCTCCCCAATATTTGCAGTTAGGCTCAAGCAGAATTGAAATGAAATAAATCATTTACTCTGAATTGTTTCCTGAGCGAAGAAAACTTATGACCGATTTTGTGATAAATTTTTAGATCACTTAAACAATTCAGATGAAAATCAACAGAACATAAAATGATGAAAGTAGAGAAAAATAGTGAATCTTGATATAAATGATAGCCAAGGAGTTTCAAATGTATCTTAAGTGAAGTTCAAATATCATTTTCAGAAGCAAGCTGTGCTAGCTTACCTAAAATTGCATACTGACTACTAAATGTAATGGCAAACCGTCATAATCTTGATGGGCTTGGTCATCTCTAGAAAGTGCCGGTTCACACAAAGGAGTGGCAGAACAATCCGGTAATAGAATTGAAATCGAAATATGTCTGGTCTTTATGTATGTGAAGGAGACCTAAAATTCAGTGTAAATCTCATTTTCATCTTTTGTGTATTTGAAGAGAAATCCATTTCATTTCCCAAAATCTCCGACAAATTGAATATATTTTTCATGATTTTCACTTAATTTTCTGAGGATTTCTTTATTTTTCTTCTGCTTTAAACTCAATCCAATGTTTGTTTAGATCTCTTAACAATAAAAGTGAATATCGACTTCTATAAGCAGTTATGTTTAATCAGTCTGGTATACTTTAATCAGAGATGGCCAATCAACATTTGTTTCAGAAGAGTATGTGGGGAGTATTTTTCCAAAATCGCAATGAGGTTGGGGGGAGTTTCTGATAGGCTATTAGCGGCCATTTTCTTTTAAAATAAGCTTATTTTAGGGTATTTCAAGGGTAAATTTGCTTAATTAAGCTATAATTAGGCTATTTTACAAGTTTGAAACTTTAATCTCTTAAAACAAAG
>JAQIWP010002059.1:0-12232 GCA_034695525.1 Euzetes globulus
AAAATTATTGAATCGCATCACTAACTCATGTGATCTCAAGGTTTTGTCTAAAACTGAAATCAAAGCAAATAAATGCTGTGTTTTTGTTTTCCTTTCAGTAAAATTGGTTCTTAATTAATTGTAAAACTCGAAGAGATCGACAATTGCTATTATGATTTAATGAATAAATTTGAAAGCTTTATTCTTTGCAACAAAACGACAAAACAGACTCTAATTACTAGTTATTTCACTAAAAATGATTAAATTCGTTGTGTATTAGTATTTCTCAATTTATTGGATAAAATTAAAATTTTCGAATATCTGGTCGGTTATAGTGAATCCCGCTTATAGTGAACGGATTTCATGGGCCCCAAGCCGTTCACTATAACCGGGATAGAGTGTATTTATTTATCTTCTCAGGTAAATCTTAATTAAAGACATTATGATTTCATTATAATAATTTAATGTTAATTGCAAGTTCAATTATTGTTGAGCAATGGCTTCACCTCTTGTGGAAAAGAACTTGAATATAATAAAACCTAATGATGCAGAGTAATTAACATTAAAATTTTAAAAATTCATAAATTAATCTTGTTCCTTTGTAAGATTTTGACAAGTTTTGATTGTTGATAAAAGTGAGCTGTCTCGAAAATAAATAAATGAAAATAATATCAATTATGTCTTTAATCTTAATCAAATGGAAATCAAGTGAGCTTTTAAACTGTAATTTTATAAATTATTGCAAATTCAACTATCTTTAGTTTCATAATTGATAATTTATTTGGTTATTATATATTTATCTTACTCATAATTATGCTTTATTTTGTACTTCAATTTTTCACTTTTAATAAATACCAGAATACTTCATTTTTAAAGTTTTGTAACTTGCTCATACAATTTTAAATCAAGTACTTTTAAACTTTTAATACAAATACACTTTCATTGAATTTAAATCAATTTTCAAAACAATTTTATAAATAATTACTTCAGATTTTAAGGTTAAGTTATCCATAACATTCTTAAAACTACTGATCTGGATGGTAAACATGGTTGGAATAGAAATATTTGAATCACATTTTATATTTAGAATCTAGATAAACTCTAAATGTTTAATAAAAAATATTTAAAATTAGAGAACATTCATGAGTTTAAACTTGTTAAGTGTATAAAATTAAACTTACCCTTGCAAACAAACCCATTACAAGCCGTCGACAGTGCGATGAGAAAAAGTACAAATAATAACATCTTTTTACATAAATTCATATAAATGCCAAAATTAATTACTATTAGGTTTTATATTCTTGTTCTTTTCAGTAAATCACTAGTTATTATGTCTTAGAAAACAATGTCTAATAATTTAAAAGGTCTTTCAGATAATTCATATAAATAGCTATCAATTGAGTGGTAAATGACTTCAATAATAAGTTATTCATAAAATGCTTACTCAAATAATAGTTGGAATTTGCCAATATTGACCAAAGTCTTGCCCTGTCTGTTACTTTAGGCTACTGTCCATATTGGCTCTAACCTTGACCTGACTGCAGTCCGGACTGTTGTGAATACAGCTGCTGCTGCTAAGATTCCTGTCCAGATTAAGGGCTGGGCTGCTTTCCAGACAGTCTGGACTGGCTATGGCCTGACTGTTATGATCCTGAGATGGCTACTGTGCGCCAAAGAATTCCTGTTCACAATATTTTCTAATAAAAATTAATCTCTTAATAAAATAGAGACAGAATTCACAGAACAGACTTAAATTCCACAAATTCTATTCATAAAAACGACCCAGCTCTTTTTATGAATAGCTCAAAGCTCAGAAAATTAGTAATTTCAAAGATATATTCATCCCTGTAAGTTGACTTACCAGCTTGATCAAACTGCTAGATAAATCATTTTTAATAAAAAAAATAGCTTTCAATTTTAGTTTGTACATGTTTATTGGCTTTCACTTATTGATAAATTATTCTAGATCTTATCTATCATTTTTATAAAATATTTGATTGCTCCAATTCTATGGAAAGACCAGGCAAAAACTGTTTAGTTTTAGTGTACAGGTACATTTTAGTAAAGATAGTGCTTCAAAATTTGTTTGTAAATATTTTTCAAAAGATATTTCGATTACTGATTGAATTTAATATTTATTTCGAAAACAATACAAGGTCAAAAATATTTGATCATGAACTTCAACCTGTGCTTCAGTTTGAAAGTTGCGATTAAAAAAATGAGAGTAAACAGTAAGAGTAAATAAACTCATTAATTAAATGACGATAACCAGATCAAAAATGTAATTTATTACTTTTAAGAATCGGATTTATATGCTTGAAATCCTAAGTTTAGTTTATAACAGACAATATTTCATTGAATCTAGGTGTTTGCACTTTTTTGTTGAAGTTTTTTGATGAAAAATATGTAAGTTTATTTATATTTAAAAAATTATTTCAAACATTTTTGTGAAAATAAAAATTTTATCTAAAGATTTCTGAACAGAATTCATGAAAAATGATTGTTTATGAATGAAAAATTGTTTTGATTAAAAATATATTTAATAAAAACAGGGATGGGCAACTGGCAAAGGATGATGAATAGTATCAAAGTCTATTTTGGATCTTGCCACAATAAGTCAATAAGATATGAGTCGATCTGAATATTTCACAATAAGTTATTGGCTTTTATTTTTCAGGTCAATAATAACATTAATTTATTTGAATCATAAGTTTTTTTGATAATAAAATACTTGAAGTTCTTAAGACTTATTTTCGGTTCCGATTATCTCTGAAGTTGTTTTCTTATCAAAAGATTTGATTTTTAGTGAAGAGCTTTGAAACAATTTTTTCATTTTTATTCCGTTTCAGAGCTGTTTTTGTTGACAATTAATAGTAATTATTGAACAAAATATATATAAATGTTTTTCTGGCCTTCGATTGTGTGGTCTATAAAAGGATTAATTCTCAATAATTATATACTTTTTATTGAAAACCATTTAATGAGAAAAGCTTTTTATCAAAACTGATTTTTTTCTTATTTATTTGAAGCACTCTTTTGAGTGGATTTTTTTTTATTCAATGATTAGTTGATTAAGTATTTTATGTATAATTCAATTGAAGTATTGATTAGTTATTATTGAAGTCATTTACCACTCAATTGATAGCTATTTATATGAGTTATCTGAAAGACGTTTCAAATTATTAGACAGTATTTTGTAAGACATAAGTAATTAGTGATTTACTGAAAAGAACAAGAATCTAATACCTAATTAATTCAGACATTTGTATGAATTGATGTAAAAGATGTTATTTGTATTACTTCTCATCGCATTGTCGACCACTTGTAATGGGTTTGTTTGCGAGGGTAAGTTTGATTTTATATACTTAACAGGTTTAAACCCGTGTCCTTTTGAATATACTATGTTTCACAACAGAGTTGTAAGGTAAATTATCGGTTGTAGAGAACCGTAAAGGGCTATAGTTGCCATTGTAGGTCGGGTGATATTTCTGAATGAATGAGAACAGAGGCTTCTTGGGCGCTCACATTAATTTTGCTGTTCAGGACCTGCTGTTCTTCAAACAGATCAGTTCGTTTTCAATGACAGTCCCATTGATAAAATGTAGGACAGGTCTTTTTTATCAAAATTAGGTATTTTAGTTAAAAATTGACATAACTTTTGACAATAACTTGTCTTTCATCGAGTCTTATATCACAATTATGTGTTATGAACAAATGTTTCAGATATTCATGGTAAATACTAAAGGTTCTCTAATTTGAATCGGGGTCAGACCTCAAAACGTTTTGTAAAAATTTATTGGACAAAAACTATTCATAAAATAATGTGTTTAAATGTGCTAGTTTAATTCGAAGGATTGTTAAAAATTACCTCTTTTGATAGCATTACACAGAACTTTAAAATGTACTTTCTCACAAATGTTTTATTTGTTAAAGGTGAAGGATTCTTTGCCGATCCGACCGACTGCGCCAAGTTTTATCGCTGTGTGACCGGAACCAAGTACTCCTTCGATTGTGGACCGGGTACTCATTTCAACCCCAACTGCGACTGTTGTGATTGGCCACATAATGTCAACTGTCAGGCATCGGGTGGGGGCGAACCGCCCTCTAGAATACAGCAGCCTTCTGCTCAGGACTATGGTCAACAGCCAGGTCAACAATCAGGCCAAAGCCAGTTTAGACAGTATGGACAGCAGCCCAGCGCTCAATCCGGACAAGACTCGTATCAGCAGTATTGGGGACATTCCGGACAGCAGCCAAAAGCACAGACAGGACAAGACTCTGGTCAATATTGGCAGCAATCGGGACAATATGGACAACAGAGTCCTAATTCATATCCTGGCCAAAGTAGACCCGGTTATGGCCAACAACAGTTTGGTGACTATTGGCAAACACGTGGTGGTCAGCAGCCCAGCGCACAATCAGGTCAGACACACGGACAACAACCGGTTTACCATCAATACGGAGAATATGGGTCAGCCAGTGGTCAGCCCCAAAGTGCTGTTAGACCACAAACTGCTGGAAGTCATCGGCTGCCGGAAGAGTCACAACAAATCGATTCACGACAACCGAGTCCTGAAAGTGACGACAGAAGTCCTAATCAGAGACCGAACAAAGTTTATGGCAGAAGACAACAGAAGGCAGACCGAAGAGGAGAACAGCCTTTAGAGTCCGGTGTTGTCTATGAAGACGAAGAGCCACCGAAGCAGAGGAATGTTCGGCCCAAACCCAGACCTCAACCCAAAGCTAACAGAAGAGAAGATAATGTTTTAACCGAAGACGAGGAGGAGTTTGACCATAAATTTGATGAACCGATTGAAGAACAAAGACCTAAATCCAGGCCGAGGCCCAGACCAACGCCGCAAAGTAGGCGAAAACAGCCTAAAACAGAAGAACCAGAAGATTATGATGACTTGGAAGTGACCACAACAAGTCGACCAACAGTTCCCAGACGTAAACATAGGGTCAGAATAACAACTACCACAACGACTACTACCGAAGACGATTCAAATGAGGAATCGTATAATGAGTTCTCGCAGTTCGACAACAAAGATGGCGAACAATCACCCGATGACGACACTAATAAATGGCTTCAGTTTGAAGACCCGGAACCGACCACAACAACTGAAGATCCCTTTGTGGCCATTCTTAAGGAGAGAATTCCACCACAAATCAGAAATAAGTCCCGCAGTGATAGTAATCGCAATTATGGTCGACGTCATAGAACTACTACTCCTCAGCCCATCCGAGTCCCAAATGAAGTAACGACTGTCGATCCCTTTGATAAGGAATGGAGTGATTTTATTGCTGGTAAGAAGGGTCAGAATAGCGATAAAAGACCAGATCCATCAACAAAGACAAAGCCGGACAGTAAGGGCAAGAAGAAGCCCCAGAAGGCAACGGATCCGTTACTGATGTCGGATGTGATCTCATACCTGAACTGCACGGAAGCCGGAAAGAGTTGCGATATCTGCGAAGAACTCGATTGGGTTAAGTACTCGGAAACGGGTCTGAAGTCGACCCCATTCCGGAGCTATAAGTTTCTGCCGAAGATTGTGTCGAAACAGTGCTATAAGGCCTGCAGTGAATCGAAACAGTGTATAGCCTTTGCCTACTCTCTGGCCACTGGTATGTGCCATATCTATGACCAGATGACCACAGATGACATTCAGGCCAATAAAGAATTCAATACTGTTGTCAAGAATCCGAAGAATGCTGTCGTGAATGAGGAATGGGTTCACACCAGGAATGGCATGATTTCCGGCAAAGAACTCTATTCTGTAAAAACAGATAATGTTATGGACTGTCTTCAGGAGTGCGTCCATGACATGGAGTACTGTATGGCAGTTAATTTTGACCAGGTTGAGAATAAGTGCCGGGTGTTCGATGCCTATGAAGGCTATGGCGTCAATACAGTCAAAGCAAACTCTGTTAGTTTACAGAATCTAAATATGTTTGAGGACAACAGTCAGTGGAGGTTCGACGATATCGGCCATAAAACGCTGGCCAATAGCCGACCGATTGAGACAATCCAAGTGAAAGACTCGGAGGAATGCTTTTACGAATGTATGGAACATCTCACCAATAATTGCAGTTTTGTCACAATTGAAGACAAGAAATCAGATGATGACGAAGAAGAGGAAGACGTCACCAAATTATGTCATTTGTTTCCCTTTAATAGTACTCCCAAATGGATCCGATCGAAAGACAAGTCTAATAATAGTTATGTTATGTCTGTTCCGAAGAATCACTCGAGAGTTCAGACATACCCTGGTTATAGTTATGTGGGCAATCCGGTTGAAATAAAGGAAGGTTTGACTGAAGAGGAATGCATTGAATATGCAGAACAGAACTGTCCCTCTTGTCGTAAATATACGGTTGTTGTCGAGACTAAAGAGTGCGCCCTGTTTTCGGACAGCGCTCTCCTGTCGCCGGCGCTCCGAGACGTCAACTACACTGAAAAGTCGGGCGTCCTTTCAATGCCTAAAGACACTAAATATATGGCTTTCAAGAGAATTCCGTGGAAAATGTTTAACACAGATGTCGGTCCCTATGAGATGAAAGGCGAAATCAATGGCCAGAAGTGTCTGCAGTTTTGTCTTCAGCAGCAGCTCTGTGTGGCGGCCGCTCTGGTCTACGACACTGTCGACAGCTCTATGTTCTGCTACTTCTTCAAAGAATCTGATCTGACGGACGCCAATATGACAGAGTATGAGAACGTCGACCTATTCGTTAAGATTATGGAACAGAATGACATTCCCGGACACGTTTCTAACAAAACAGATGACTGTAGCGATGGTCAACCTCTGGACAGTGCTGTCAAGAATGTCAACGATTTGAAAGACAATTTAGATTATGTTTCACCTAAGAGGTCTTCACGAGATAGTGGAACCTATGACTCAAATAGCTATCCCCTGTCGCCCCACGGCTATGACTATTATGGTGGGCCTAATGAAGAAGATTCTGAAATTCAGCCCATTTCTGGCCGGAACTCACGGAAAGGAAGCTCCAGATCAGTTCGAAGTGTTAACAGAAGACAAGAATCAGATGATAATGATTTGGAAGAAAGTGATGACTTGGATGATAGTGAAAGTCCGTTGACCTTCCTCAATAATATCAAGCAAAACGCAAGGAAACAGGCGATTCTGGACAGAGTTCCGACCATTTCCTCTGAGTTAAGGAAAATAGTAAAACAGAATAGATTAGAATCACTCAAAGCTGCTGAAGAAGAGGGGACTCAACATAAAAGACTCAGAACTACACCTAAGCCGAAGACATCTCGAGAGGGAAGGGTTGACAGACTGTCTGAAGATTGTGACAACGAAAACGAGTTCGGATTCGACACAAACCGATGCAAAGATCAAAGTGAAGTCAAAGACGTTTCTAAAATGTGTACACAGCTTCCAAAAATTATTTATTCTGACCCGGAATCGATGCAGTCCTGCAATGAAACTCTGATTGGAGACGAGTGTCCTGTCATATGTCGGGCAGGCTATGAGCCGACCGAACAGAAGATCAAATGCCATTCTTCTGGTAATAGAAATGTTTGGAAACATTCAAAACTAATCAAATGTAAGCCCATTGAGGGAGAGTGCGAACGGGTGGACAAAAGGGACGCCACAAATATCAGGGTTAAGGCTACGACCAAATATCCGGAAGAAAAAGTACATTTTATCACCAAATATGAAACCAACAGAAAATTGCCCAAATTCTCAGCCTATGTTCACACCAAAGAGCATAACCTCAACAATACTGTCCTGTCGTCTGAGGAAGAGGTCCAATATTTGACAAATTCTTGCGAAGAACTGGAAGACAAACAAATGAAAGTCTCTGATTATAAGCAAAGCAATTATTTGCCGAAACCGCTGCTCCCGAAGAACGGCTTCATTTACTCGAATGAGGCCCAGAGTCTGGTCAACACACTGTCCAATATCGCCCCTCAGGATGTGTTCACTGGTAGGGGCCCATGGCTTACACTGGAGAACAGGACACTTGAGATGCTTAAAAGTAGGCCCGGAATCGTCATATCTGGTGTCTGTCCGCAAAGTCTAATTGAGAACAATGGCAAACACCAGAGGAATAGGAAGAAGCATTCGGACAGACCTCTGGATATTCCCCAATGCTTTTGGAGTATATATTGTGTGCCGTTTGGCGACGATGTCAGCGCTGCCGTCTTTTTCGCAGAAAACACTCATCCCATTTCCCAGTTGGAGAAACAGTCCAGAGTGGAACAGGTCAAAGCTATCAGGGACCAGAGGTTTATTGTCAAGCTTCTGGGCACAGAAATGTACAAGGATCTCTGGATAGAGACCTATACAGCCTTCAAGAACTTGAATAAAGGCATCAAATCTTTTATCCAGAAATGTGCTGAAACTGATAAAGTCAGTGCCGATGGACTGGCCTTCTGGGAGACAGTCATCAATGGTGATGAAAATTCTGAAGCTTGGCCGACCAAGTTCAAATATGGATTAGAAAATAATGACTGGCAGACAAAGCAAAAGACGACCCCTCGAAATGAGGGTCACAGCAGACAGTCATCTAAAAGGAGGGAAAGGGATGAACAGAATATTAGCGATGAAAGTATGTCCTAATCCTATCAAATATAGTGATGAGAAAGGCTTTTAGTGTGAGTTCTATAGAACAGACTCTCAATGTTGCAATTTTTTATTAAAAGTCTAGTTCAATTAGTTAAAGAAGCTAGTAATTTATTGTATATGTGCAAGATACAATTATTCTTCATTCAAATATCTCTTTACTCATAGAAAAATAGGACAGACCATGTAAGTTCCCTTCTCAATCATTTGTTGCTTACTCATCTCAATAGTTATAAGAGTTTTGAAAATTTTCCATAAGATTTTTAGTTACATTTTGGGCACAGAATAATGAGTAAAACCTGTCTAAAATTATTCCAACATTGCCTTGGCCTGCTATAGAGTGCTGAGACTTACCTAGACCAATTAAATCTTGATAACATATTTTTGTAAATATTTTTATTAAAAGTATTTTTGTTATTCTGTTTGTTATTATTAAGCATTTGATTTGAAGTCATTTTAAATAAAATTTAATATTTTCATCAAAATGTTGTCACTCTTTCTGTGAACTCATTTTTGTTTTGAAATATAAAAATGATGTTCATTTGAAATACCAGGTTCAGATCAGGACACTTAAAGCCTTTCCAAGTTTAAATTGTTTATTAACCAAGTGACTAATTTGTTTTGAAGGCAATCTTCTCCAAAACCTGATTGATGAGATGGATATTATTGGTAAAAGAATTAGACCATGCAAGAACAAAATTATTGGATATCTGACTCCGTTCGGTGACAAGAGTTTCACTGAAACTGAAGGCAAGGGCCTAACTCACGCTATATTAGCCCATATCGACATAGATGCCGAAGGCAATCTAGGACCATTTAAAGATCAATCGAATGACAGTAAACAAAAGTTCACAAGACTTTATGAAATGCTATCGGTAAAGACCAGGCTTATTGCAAGTGGTCACAGACTTAAGATAATGGTTTCTATCGGGGGTTGGAATAATTCGGAGCACTTTTCATCGGTAGCCGAGTCGGTGACAAACAGATATAATCTCATATCCGATGTCCTGACAATCATTGAATACTGGAATTTGGACGGAATTGAAATCGACTGGAAATACCCGGTTAAAGGAGGGGCCAAACCTGGAAATTAGACTAATCAAGATAATTTTGTTCTATTGTTGACCGAAATCAGGCAAAGTTTGGACGCTTATGGTCGTGGAAAGTGTCTCAATGACAAACTATTGCTGTCTATTACCGGCTTTTCAGGGGTTTGGATGATTGATGAGTCTTATGACTTGAAAAATATCGTTCCGATTGTCGATTAGATCAATGGTCTAACCTTCGACTATTTTGGTCCCTGGAGATCCAAATGGGGAGCTAATACTGGTCCTAATGCGCCCCTCTATCCTTCGGCTCCCATTAGTTCCTTATCCCAAATGAATATCCACTCAACACTTGAAAAGTATTTCTGTTTAATGAACGTCAGTTCCAAACTAGTGATGAGTATTCCCTTTTATGGCCACTATTGGAATAATGTGGGTGAACCTATTGATACAAAGGACACCCTCTTCAGGGACGCCCATCCCGTCGGCGGTTTTGTCACTTACAACAACATAAAAAACAAATGGCTTTTGAATAAAGAATTTCAGCACATAATGGATAACAAGTCATTTACACCTTATTTGTGGTCAGAATCGCAGCGGGTTTTCCTCTCATATGAAAACAAAGAGTCTTTGGAAGAGAAGGTCAGATATGCCATCGATCACAAATTGGGAGGTGTTTCCCTTTGGGCCCTGGATTTCGATGACACCCAGAATGAATTATTGAATGTTGTTGTTGAAAGGTATAAAACTTGTCATCAGACTAGCGCATACTTTTCTTGTCCTGGATCAAAGCTTGTAAAGAAATGGTGGTCCTCTGAAGATGACCAGAATGGAGGTCTTTGTGGCCGTTCGGCGCCCCTTATTAATGGATTTTATCCAATCTGTGATCCGAGTAGTGAATCGATGAGTTGTTGCAGTTCTTGGGGTCGGTGTGGGTCTGGACCACAATTTTGTGAATGTAAGGGATGTGTTGACTATAAAAGAAAGCCGGAATTCATTAATAAAGAACCGGTCCATCCGACTAAACCGATCAGATGGATGACCAGCGATCAGTTGCCTGATGGACAGGAAAGTGAAGGCATTCCTGTTTGTGGCCACAAAGCAATCAAATTGAATGGAAGTCATCCCATTTGCAATCCGGATGACGACAACAGCCACTGCTGTTCCGCAGATGGTTTGTGCGGTTCGGGACCTGATTATTGCGATTGTCCGCATTGTGTCGACTTTCGTAAGAAACCGGACTTTGTATTCAGGGATAAGCTTTGGTGGGACTCCAGGGATGGTCCCAACAAAGCCAACAGATGCGGCAAATTGGCCCCGAAAATCAATGACCACTATCCAATTTGTGATCCCGATTCAGAGGACAGCCACTGTTGTGGTAAATGGGGTTCTTGTGGTTCGGGTCCAATGAACTGCCAGTGTATCGGATGTGTTGACTTTAAAAAGAAGCCAAACTTTAGATGGAAATGACCTAGGAATCAGCATGCTCATACAGATCGTATTTATTTAAGCGATAACTAAATTTTTGATATCTTTTTTATTTTTTTAATGGATTTGACGGTATTTGAAGAATAAAAACAATTAATTTTTGCAAAAACTTGAGTTTTAATGAATTTTAATAAATTTTAACAAATGATTATTTGATTATTGATCTGGTTCCAAAAATTCTTCAATTTATCAAATAGCCCAAATATTATTTACAGTAAAACCTCATTATATGAAACAACAGATTAGGAGAGAATAGGTTTGATGAAATTCTTAACTTAACTTTTTAATTTAGTAAATTAGTTATAAATAATATTTTAATCAAGTTACTAATATATCAATTGAATATGAAAATTGTTCACTTTCTAAATAGTTTTATTTAAATGTTCATCCAACTAGCTAGAGTAGATTGTAGTTGTTTTAAAAGAAAATAAGTTAACTCAACATATTATTTTTGAAAACCTGCCAAAAAAGATAATTTTAAATTTTGGTTTAGTAATAACTACTTTTTCAGATTTAATTACAGTTTGAAAAATCAAGTTTAATACTAATACAGGTTTTCTTCCAATGAATATTTATTGAAATTAGTTAAGTTCCTAGAGGAGAGAGTACTGGAATACACTGGAATGCCTTTATAATGTTATACAGTCTGCAGAGCAGGATAATTTTATGAATTTTTATATTCACCATAATTTATTTTTTATAATTTTATAGTCAGTAATAGAGCCCCTTATTCATTCCATAATATGAAGCTTGAGTAGAAACGATGATCTTGGGATAATAAGGCTTAATAAGAAAACAAAATAAAATTTTAATTAATTTTTATAAATATCTAAACTATTTAAAGTTAAAGTTAGTCGAAAACACCCTTTTTTTAATTTAAAAAAAATACCCGGTTCTCCAAAACATCATATACCCAGTGCTGGAGTCCGATATATGGCATAGGAATGTCTTATTACAACCAATAGTTAGAAATAGCTGTTAATTTGAATAATTACAGTAGACAAGCGAATTTTAACAACTCATTTATAAATAAGTAGTAGACTAAGGCAATTGAAACGAAACAAACCGGTTTTTTATTATAAAAACCACATTACACAACCCTTTTTTTTATTAAAAAAATTAGTCTAA
>JAQIWP010002060.1:0-12232 GCA_034695525.1 Euzetes globulus
TTTACGTTTAATTGATTTGTAAATCATTTCATTAAAGTTTAGTACAATTTCTCAAAATGACAAAAGTTTTCGTTTTGAGAAATATGTATTTAAACACAATTTTGAGTCTGTTCTCGATGTCAAGTGCTGTCACTACAATGACGGGATGGAAGCCGTCTCCTCCAAAGTTGACTCTCATCTCTCATACAAATATTGGCGACTCAATCGATATCAGCGCTAATTCTAGTCTTCACCTCAAGTGTTCGGGAGAAAAGCCTATGTCTTGGACTCTTCCTAATAATAATCAGGTGAAAAATAAGTGAAATAATTGTTTTAAGCCTAACATATTCTATTCTGTGCCCAAACAGTATGAAATTACATCAGAGCCTCAAATTAAAAGTTTGTGTGATGACAACAAAATACCGAAATGTACAACAGATGTGGTCATCCCTGAAGTGAATTACGCGATGACTGGCTATTTCACGTGCCATTATGAAGGGTCCACAGCCAGTGACAACACCGATTCCATTTATATCTATGTAAATGGTAGGATTGCCTTCACTTTTGTTCTTATGGCCCTTAACCTAACCGTTTGATTCATAAAACAGATCAAAACGAATTGATAGTTCCCTATGAGGGCAGTAGTGAATTCATGTTAGTGGCTACACTACAGTCCCATCCGGCCACCATTCCCTGTAAAGCGACTAATTCGAGGGCAAAAGTATCGCTTTGGAAGACTTCAACCATTTTTAAAGAGATTATTGTAAACAATACTCTTGGGATTAGCTTTAACCCGAAGAAAGGCTATCACTTCGAGTACCCGCGTTGGGACTCAGACAACAGTATTCTTGAGTGCAAAGTCGAATCGGACGGAATCGAACAGATCTCCCAAATACATATTCACTGGTCGAGTAAGTTCAATTTTATTAACAAGATCATTCGATTAAGTAATTCTGTTTCATTAACTAGAAATAGCTTTCAATTTTTTACAAGATTAATTATTCTTTGCTAAAATCTCAAAACCTTGGCATTCAAATTATACTGGGAAAGTGAGTGGGCATTTAGTTAGGAGTTAAAAGTAAACTAGCATATTAAACGAGATTTTGAGTTCAAATTTGCTATAAATGGTATGAAAAAATGGCAAGGTTTCAAGGAAGCTCAGTTTCAATTTATTTCCTCTCATTTGTACAGGATCAATATGACTACTAATCAGTATTCACTAGAATGACCTGTAATTAGTGAAAGTTTAATATATTTTGATTTGTCAAACAGTTTTGCCGAATGAATTGTATCCACTGATAGACGACAGTCAGGCCAAGAATGTATTCCTCAACAGGACATTCACTTTGGCATGTTTTGTTCACATAGACCTCGGGGTTATAATCTACATGAGTTGGGACGTCCCCAACAGTAAAGTGAGTTTCGAAAAATTCTTTTCATCTCAATTGAGATGATTTTTATTATTAAAAGAGTGGAAGAGTTACAGAAACTGCACCCGAAACCAACCGAATAGAATTGAAGGGTAATAGTTATGACACAGTGTCGACAAACTTAACTGTGACCGGTGCCCAAAAGGAAGACGAGGGTACTTATTATTGCAACCTTACTGATGTCAGGGGACGGGTATTCAGTGCTTCCAAAAAGATTACAGTTTATGGTATATCTCATAAAGTAAGAAAAGCGTGTTATGAAAGAATTTTCTACAAGCTATATTATTTAATTTAATTGACTCCAGATTTGATTTCATATAAATTTACTAAGTCCATGAAAAAGATTACCAGGTAAAGTTTATTAAATATATCTTATGTCCCTTTTTTATTGATATATGAATTTTAAAATTATATTAATTCAGTTTTTTCTCATTTTTGTTGACAAACAAAAACATGAAATACTTGGTTAAATTATTTCTAAAATAATTACTATTTTTCATCAATATTTGAGGTCATTATTCTTATAATTAATAAGTAAATGTGAATTCAGTGAATATTCAGGAAATTCTTTCATAACACGCTTTTCTTACTCTTAAATAAAGAGTTTGAAAATTAAATGTTGATTTAAATTAGAGAACGGTTTACCCCCGGCTTACGTAAACTTTTCGATGGACATCGATAATAATAAGACACTCATACTTAGAGATGGACAAATGGTCCGCTTTGTCGTAACCGTTGAGGTCTTCCCCGACTTTGATTCCGTTCAACTCTTTTGGCTCAAAAACGATGCTTTGATTGATAAGAATAGCAAACACTATATAACAAATATATCGACACTGAAAACTGACAGTCCCCACCACCAAGCATTCCTTACAATCCAAAGTATAGATGTGGAAGACAGCGGCACATATATGCTGGTCAGTTAGCACAAAGTATTATCGCCCTTTTAATTGCTTATCAATATATAACAGTTGGGAAACACAAGTGATATGTCGACGAATATAACGGTGCACTTACTGGTGAGGGGTTCGCCCTCTATTAAAATGGTTAATGTCGTCGACTTCTATGAAATCGGCAAACCTTATGAGTTGGAATGTGTGGCCATCAGTTATCCAATATCTTCGGTTTGGTGGGAGTGGTTTCCTTGTCAATCACCAAACAACTGTCTGCCAACTGATGAGGAGTCCGATTGGATATCAATCAGCCATAACTGGAATTCTAGTCTTCTATCAAATAGTGAACGGCTTTTTAAGCCGGAATTAAATCAGGAATACGTCAATCAAATTAGTCTTCAAGTGATTGCCAACCAAACCGGTGCCTACAGGTGTTATGCCACTAACGATAATAAAACTATTGTTCGCAAACAAATCTCATTTATTGTATCAGGTATGTAAGATCATCAAGATAGATGAAAATCGCTGAACAATCAAATTTTAAAATGAATACATTTATATTAAGATGCCATAAATGGTTTTTCTATCCTTTCGTCTACGGATGAGCCCACTGTTATGGATAATATAATTTTGAGCTGTAAGGCCAGTGTCTATAACTATACGCACTTGAATTGGTTTCGCGAACCTTTGGACTACAGTTTTGACGACAATTATGTCGGCCATAATTTGACGGGTAATTTAAGAACCCAATGAAAAATAAAATTAATTTTGTGTTTTAAAGATCTAATTGAAAGTTCAACGGAAGATGAATATTCAATAACTCTGTCCATACAATTGAAATCAGTACAAATCAATGACTCCGGGAATTACGTTTGCGAAGCACTCACTAAAGACAATGAAAAGACCAAACATCACATCGATTTTCGACTCGATATTCGAAGTATTTTATCTATAAATCAGTTCTTTTTATTTTTTTGATTTAATTTTGATTTTCTTTGTTAGACTTCTCAGCGCCGGCCCTAATCGAGTCTAATATGAAGGGAGAGCTAATTGAAAAGACGCCATACACTCAGTTAGAGTTGCGGTGTATGGTTAGTGGACGGCCTAAACCAATGATTACGTGGTATAGGGATAATAAACCATTTATTGTCAGCGAAAACACTGGAATCAAATTAGAAGATCGCAATCAAAAGTTAATATTTTCAAGAATTCTCGATAAAGACTCCGGCACTTATAAATGTGAGGCAACCAATAGAGGTGGCACAGTATATAGGAGTGCCAGGATCAAAGTGGACAGTCAAGATGACACTACACACACTCTCTCAACTGAAGAAATAATTGTTTTTGTCCTGTTTGTTTTGGTCGGAACTGTTATGATATTTATGGCCATTTACATCGGAAAAAAGATCAGACAGGAAAGGGTATGTTCTCATATAGAATTGATAACCCAGATTAATTATATTAATGAATTTTAAGAAACAAAAGCGCGAATTGGAGTTTTTCTCACACAATCTCTTCGAAACCGGACAAATAGAGATGTTTAACCCGGATATGCCTCTCGATGAACAGATCGAGTTATTGCCATACGATCCTAGATATGAGTTTCCAAAAGAACGCCTCAAATTAGGCCGCACTTTAGGTCAGGGTGCTTTTGGAAGGGTTGTCAAAGCAGAGGCTATTGGTCTGGAAGATGGAGAGACTTCAACCACTGTTGCCGTCAAAATGCTTAAGGGTTTGTATTTTGTCCATCTTTTCATAATTAATAGACTTTTTTTATACTGCAGAGAGGGCTGACATAAATCAAAGGAAGGCATTGATGGCTGAGCTGAAAATACTGATTCATTTGGGGCGACATCTAAATATAGTCAACCTTTTAGGTGCGGTCACTAAAAATCTAGTGAAGGGGGAATTACTGGTTATTGTTGAGTACTGTAAATATGGAAATCTTCGACACTATTTGCTCGCATATAGGGATTCATTTGTCAATCAATTGAGTCCCGACACCGGACTAATCGACCAATCAATCAAAACAATTCAAAACTCGAAGAAAAACTCGTCGGTCAAAAACGGAAGAAGTCCTGTCTATGAGAATGTGTTTGCGGCCAACGGTATCGCAAATCCTAATTATACGAATTCCCAGATAACGAGTATTAACGCCAAGAAGGATACCGTCCGCTACGCAGACATTTTGCACAACCAGCACAGCGGTAGTAATTCTAACGGTTACATCGCATCTGTCAATAGCAATGGTAATACTGAAACTGGTCAGGACTCGAATTCAGCCAATGGTTCTGCCAGTGGCTATCGAGGAGAGTCTATTCACAAACGCAATAAAGACAAAGTTGTGACAACTTGTGATCTTCTTTGCTTTGCCTTTCAATGTGCGCGAGGAATGCAATACTTGGCCCACAGAAAGGTCTGTCCTTTTTAGCTTAAACAAACATAATTCAAACCTGAATCGCACCGACAGCTAATTCATCGGGACTTAGCGGCAAGGAATGTATTACTCGCTGAAGACAATATCGTTAAGATCTGCGACTTTGGATTAGCTAAAGATGTCTATAAATATGATAATTATGTCAAGAAAAATGATGGACCCCTTCCTATTAAGTGGATGGCTATTGAGTCGATTAGAGATAAAGTGTTTACTTCTAAAAGCGATGTAAATATAAAATTGTGAAAGTTTGTTATTAATTAATCATTGAATAGGTTTGGTCATTTGGTGTCCTATTGTACGAGTTCTTCACATTAGGCGGTAATCCCTATCCAGGCATTGAAATCGATGAAGAATTTTACAAAAGACTGAAAGTCGGGTATCGAATGGAAAGACCAGATTTCGCTCCACAAGAAATGTATGATTTTGAAAAAAGTCAAAATTAAAATGATCCACTTAATTTCAATGATAGATATGAACTTATGAATCATTGCTGGAATGCTGAACCAAAAGACAGACCAGACTTTATGGAAATCGCGGACATTATTGGAGCCCTATTGGAGTCTAATGTCCGACAAGTAAGTGATCCGATCTTTGAATAATATAAGAAAAATGAGCTTACTTAAAATGAGCTTGCTATGTTTTTACGATAGCATTACTTAGATCTGAACGATCCCTACCAAGAGATGAACGAACAAATACTCAATAATAACGATTATCTCCGCATGTCTTCAGTGAACGGCGATTATCTTAATATGAAGTCTAATGAAGAGGAAACTGAACGTAAATCAGATCCATTGAAACATTACGACAATTTAGGGGTCATTCGTCCTATTGATGGCACTGAAAGACAACCCATAGAACCTATGGAAGTGGTGCCTATGATTCAGTTAGACTCTTACGGCCAACGATATGACCAGAAGGGTTGGGACCAAACTAACCCTCCAAACAGTGATTACCTGATGATGTCAATGGATTCTAACAATTGTTTAATTGCTATCAACCAAAGCAACGGTCAAACCAATCATAACTTTAGTTCCAACTCATCGGAAGTATGTCTTCCTCCGCCATACAATCATGTCATTTGAATTGTCGTATTTTAACTTATTTTTTACCATTTTTACCATTTTATGAATCAAATCATATTTTATTTGTAATTCTGTGAATGAAAGCCATTTTTTAATTTTTAATAAATATTTATTAAGTCGTTTAACATTGAAAAAGATCTTATTTAAAAATATATAGAAAACTGGTTAACAAACTCAATTAGAGATGGGTGGTTTCAGTGTGACTGTCGACTCTTCAAATATGCATGATGACTGACAGGTGCCATATATATCCAAAGGATAATATATTGCTGTTTGTGAGGTCAGACCTGATCCGGTACAGGCGTCCTGGTCATCTGCCTTATAAATTTGGACAGAGAACAGGTAGTCGCCCTCACAAACACCTCCAACTATATAACCACAAGTTATAAATATGATGTTTCCTAAAACAAATTATTTGTAGACAATTAACAGGCAGTGACTCATTTTAGAGTTATTCTGACCATTCATTGCCGCCGATACTATTGTCATCTCATCGACATTCAATTGGACTGTTTGTCCGGAGAGCACAGCATAATATAAGTACGGTTCGTTTGAGAAGATAAATCCATTGCAAGTTTTATTGCCAATACTTTCGACATTTTCAACAATTCTAGTGATCACTGATTCTGGAGTGCACTTCAAAACTGAAGTGTAAAGGGTTTGAATTACGTCGATCCGTGTAATCGCTATTAAATAAATTTTCTTCGATTAAATTTAATCTTGATAATTTGCCTAATCTACATTTACCAGCAAATAATACATTAAGTGAAAAATAACTCACGAATATTTTTAACGTTAGTGGCATCAGGAATGGCTCTCATTAAGACTTCAGAAAGTGGATGGAATTGTGTCCGAACAGTACTAATGCAGACCACAAACAATATTATCGAATTCATTTCACAATTATTCGCAAGATTTGAATAATTAATTGATAATTAAAGAAGAATTAATAAATGTCTATAATGTGCTAATATTCGGTTCATTCAACTTAGTGTTCAAGTTTAAAAAGCAAGTTTTAACCAGGTGCTATTTAGGCATTTAATTTATTCTGAATATATAAAGTTTAATAGTTCTAATAAGCTAGGAATAGTTATTAGTCAAAATACATGTTTAATCATGATCATTGTTTATTTTTAAATCACATCCAAATACATATAATTAATTTTAAGGAACATTCGTTTAATAATGGGATACAAAAAAATGAAATGGTAATCTTGAACATTCTATTCATCAAAGCGATAGAAATTACTTATATAATCATATATGAATCTGTTTAACAAATTCATGATTATTGAAAAAAAAAACAAAAACAAAAACATATTGAAAATTAACTAATTAAAGAAGTCTTTTATAGATTCACTTACAAAGTACTAAATAGCTTCTGACTTGATTTAAACTAATATCAGATAAAAACTATGCAAATCATGAATAGTTTTCTGAGAATATGGACAGCTTTCATATTATTGAAAAAAAAAGACAAATTATTTGTTTCTATTTACAATTAAATAGTCAAAGGTTTTGTCGAGTTTTTCGATGTGTTCGGCGATCAAAGGATCAAATGATTTGAGAGAAACTTCATTTCCCACAAAATTGAAGTTTTCGGATATGATATCACTTGAATCTGTTCCCGAATTATCTTTTTCGGGACAATTAACAGCTAATTGACTCCTTTCCTCAAATTCTTCATACTCTCTAAGTTTGGGATTAGCAGCAAATCTGTACTCAAAGTAATTCCGGTCTGGACTTCTGTTGAATCTCTGGTCAGTCTCTGATCCATCTGTTTTCAGACCAGTTCTTTGATTTGCTTCTTTGCCTCTTTTATGATCTATACTCTTATTATCTGATTTGAGCGACAAATCTTTTGATTCAAAGGAATGGATTCTGGATAGTCTTGAATTCGGAGTTGAAGTAAAAGCTCTCCTCTTCTTCAGAATCTCATACGACCTCATTGACTCTTCTTCTAGATCAAGATAAATGTCATCATCGGATCCATACTTAGATTTATTTCGGTAAACATCGCTGTGCTCTTCATTAACTAAAGTAAAGTTTGAAAAATGGTCTCAAATATAATTTTATTTCAGTTGAAATTTACTTCTCTTCTGTTCAATAGAGTCCCCACTAATAGGCTGTCTCTTTCGGTTACCTTTCTTCAGGATAGAAACGGCATTTTTACCATCATTTTTATCCCGTTTTGAATGGGCTTTCATTTCCAAATCGATATCTGTTTGCGATTCATCTGATTTAGTGGACGCTCTCCTCTTCTTAACCCTTGAGTTCGATTGTTTTATATCTGAAGACATAAATCAATCAGTAGATAATTGTTAGGTTCAATTTTGTTTAAAAAGTCATTACTTTCTTTTTTTATACTGAAAAAATGTTTCCAGATACAATATATGAAGATTCCTAAAGAGATCACTATTACAACAATCATTACGATTACAGGCAGTGGTAGCATTTCCAATGATCCGAATCAATTTGGCAATCACTCAATTAATTAATTAATTAATTTGAGAAATGAAAGCACACTTTCAATGAAACAAAAAAATGATTCAATTTTAAAACTTTGTTTAAAACCTGACGTTATGAAAATCAAACGACAGCATTTTAACCCATTTTGGTTATAGATTTCAACTGAATGAACTTGATTAAACACTCTTGTTTATTAACTTTTCAAAATTCTATTAGTTAGAAATTATTACTATACTTTACTTGTCGGTTACAATAATCGAGTCAAATTATATAATTTATTAGGGGACCCTGAATAACATTTTAATAAACGTTTTTAACCAGGCACATTAGGTAAATGTTGATAATTTCCAATTGCCCAATACATAGAAACTTGCTCTTATCAACTCTAAAAAATTAAAAACATATTTTACTAATTAATTGAGATTTATAAAACCACTAATCAACTAATTATGGTAATATATAAACTATTATTAATCTCCAATTTAAAGTAATTCCTCAAATTTGTTGCTTTTTGAATTCATTTTCACTGTACTTCTTATTGACAAATGCATTAAGTTTTGTCTTTTCGTTATATTCTTGCAACGGATCAATGAGTGCTTCGGCGTCCTTAAAGGTCTCAGGTAATGGTTTGCCGAAAGTCTCGGGTAAGTTCATTGATAGCACACAACAGAATAGTGACAAAATTCCACACAAAAGCAGAGGAATGTAGTTTCCAAACAATGACTGTTTGCAGGAAACAAATATTTTAATATCAATCTCAATAAATGACAAGAATGTTATATTACGAGTTCGATGAGATGAGGGGCGATAATTCCGCCCACTCTTGAGAAAACTGTGCATAAGCCGACTCCAGTGCTCCGGAGAATGGTTGGAAATATCTCTGCGCTGTAGACATACATTAAGGTATAAGAGGCAGAGATATTGCTTTTGCCAAATATGGCCACAATTGTGAACAATAGACTCGATTGAGGTATGAATACTGTGCTGATACACGACAATCCTGCCAACAGTGAGAATGTGAACAACACATTCCTGCGACCGTAGAAATACATGGCAATCGTGACCACTACGTTGGCCGGAATGTCAACCGCCGATATAGCGGCCAGAGTTAAGTAAGTATTGGAACCCAGGTTTGACGCTTGGAATGATAGGCCATAGAATATCATTGAGTCGATCATCCTTTCAGTCATTAAATAGAGGTTATTAAACAAGATCAAAATATGTAATGCAAAAGAAGAAAAAAGAAGAAAAATGAATACCAGATAACAAATAGATTTAAAGACCAAAAACGAAGTCTTTTGTTCCTCAATAGATCTAATGGTCCGTAATGTTTGACCACATCTGAAGTTTGCGATGAATTCGAAGATTCGGTTAAAGTTTTCTGTTATATCAAAACATTTAACTAATTGATAGACTTTTAATTTTTAAAATCAAACTTGCATTTTCAGTAAATGCGGGCTCATTTAGTAAAACTCTATTCCATTTGGCTGCTCTTCTTAAAGTGATCAGGGCATTCTTGATCTTTCCATTAGATGCCTGCCATCGAACGGACTCAGGAAAAAGCCTTAAAGAGTTTTGAGTTTTAATAAATATTCTGGATTAGAATTTGTCTGAATTACCAAGGATAAAGTAATGTGAAGGCTATGGGAATAGATATAACAAGTTGTAGGGAACGCCAATCGCGTATATAAAAAGCCATAAGACTCAATAGAACGGTTCCTGAAGAGAAGACTACCTCTTGAAGGTTAGCGCAAAGCACTCTATATTTTTTGCCGATGAACTCAATGCCTGTGAGTATAAGAGAATATAAGTTTGAATGGTCAGATCACAATTTTCCTACCAATAATGAAAGAAGCCTGGCTCATTCCTACGATACATGAGGCAGATATAGCCGTCAATATCGTGAAAGTCAATAAATTTGGTGAAAATGCTGTCAAAATACTTGAAGTAAAGCATATGATCGGAACGAAACTGAACAGTGCTTTTCGGCCATAACTTGATTTTTAAAAAAAAGTTGACTAAAAGTAATAATTGGAACTTAATGTCTAACCGATCAGAGAATTGACCAAAGAACAAGTTGCCAAAGAGGACCCCAATCATTAGGACCGACTGAGACATTGGTAGTTTCCACGAGTCGTTGCAGACGACGTCCCACTGGAGTAAAGTATTCGACACAATTTTAATTCAAGTTAAGTTTAAGTTAATTTGATTCCAAATCAATCAATACTTCTGTGACAACAGTTGAATGAAATTCTCTTTTGCTATAAACAAATTCATTACAACTTTCTATCGTCTGATTTGAAAACCAATATTTTGAGCACTCATTCGAATTATTGCTGAATTTGTTTTCAATTAATGGTGAAAATCTTTTGCAAGAACTGTCCAGAAAGGGGACTGAAAATGTGTTATTGATTCGGAAAACTCTTGAATTTTTGTTATCAGAATCACATTCATTGATAAAACATCTGGGAATCAGATCAGTAAAACTTTAAGACATTTTCAAATCTTTAGAATAGAAATTTAGTACCTGTGCTCAGGAGTAGCGCTTATGAAGACAGTAGACATCAAAGTAAGGCCAGAATTTAAGACAGGAATACATGATATAATGAAAACAAATAATTGGTACGAGCCGAATTGACCAAGCTGAGACAACGCCTCATTCGGTTCCATTATTTATTAAGATATTAAACTTAACTAACTTTTTAACGAAATCATTAAAATAAGAAAATGATGTTTCGTTGAGTTGTGTGAGACTTAAATAAGTTTTAATGACCTCCTCTGATGTGAAGTCATATAAGAATTTAGCGCTTAAATGAGTTTATAAATGTTCCATTAAAAAGAAGTTTAAAGATAATTCATATGATGTTTATTCAGATAATTTTCTTTATATTTCAAAACCTAATCGTCTGTTTAGCGGATATCCCATCAATTTTTAATAATAAAAGAAATGCTTTGAA
This sequence comes from Euzetes globulus, assembly GCA_034695525.1. NCBI lineage: Eukaryota > Metazoa > Arthropoda > Arachnida > Sarcoptiformes > Euzetidae > Euzetes > Euzetes globulus. The sequence continues at coordinate 11,251 of JAQIWP010002060.1, forward strand.
AACATGTTTAGTAACACTCAGATTGCGAACACTTTTGTTTACAGGACTTTCAATTCTGACCCTAAGTCAAGACAATTTTGTATATCTGTCTCACGTTTGATGAAAGAAATGGTCTGTTTAGTGAAAAAATGCTTTTAATTTTGAAAATATTTATTAAATTTGTTTTTTAAACTTTGGTTTATTGGTTGTTACCATCGAATGACTTTTGTTTCATTATTTTACAAATTATTACATAATTATTAATCAATTCTGAGTTCATTTATGACTAATTTGATGACATAGAAAGTGTAATCTAAAACTAGTCAAAGACAAATATTGAATAATTAACATGATTCAAATTACTCTTGGAAAAACTAAAGTGAAAATTATTGAAAAATTATTGAAAGTTTCAAATTAATTAGTTTTATTAGACAAAGCGATCTATAAGTCTATAATTGAATTAGAACTATATTAAATTAAAATTGGCATTGGCTAGTTCATATACATACAAATAAGGATGGTAAATTCAATGAATTTATTAAATTTTCTGAATTTATTTATTCATAGATAAGATCAAAGTATTTATTAAAACGATAATTAAATACAATTTTACCAAATACAATAAGGGGTTCTTTCCTAAAATGAGCTTTCACTGCCAAAGTAGACTGAAAATACCCTAAAAGTCATTTTCCTAAAAATTTATGGGGTGGTCAAAACTTATCAGATTTCTATAGCAATTTTTCCCATTTTTGCATTTTTGGGTAAATTTAATTACTTTATGGGACTTTTGAATTTATTGAATATTCAATTCACATATTCCCTACATACAAATAATTGTTTATTTCATTTAATGGCTTATTTTTATTTAATTAAATACATTGTAATTTATAGTTATATGAATTTCTTCTCAATTATTCATTATATCAATTAATATGTCATATAATCATATAATATCAATAAGTCTTCTTTATTTCAAGAATTGATTATTTTTTTATAAATAAAA
>JAQIWP010002061.1:0-12231 GCA_034695525.1 Euzetes globulus
AGATTAGGACAGTTGCGACCGATTAGTGTCAGTCCCTCATCAATGGGCGCCACAAAGCCTTTCTGGTAGTTATAGATTAGTAGCCTTAGGAACCGGATGTTCACAAAACTGGACAACTGTTTCAGACTGGAGTTCATTACGTTTCCCATCAAATAGTTTGAAATAAATTTGACCTCAATTTCGGTCAAATCTGTTGAATAATATTCAGCCAAACGTTGGATGTCTTCAATGTTATAACAGATTATGAATATTGACTGCAGTTTTGGCAACAATTTTGGCGACAATTTATTAATCGACTGCCGTTTAGAGGAAATCCATTTATTGAAGTCCAGGAAAACGAAATCATTTCGCAGACAATAGTTGTTGGCCTCAATACTGACTGTTTGGACACTGTTTTGGATCAGATTCAGTAATCGATTCAATTGGATGTCCTGAAGACAATCGAATTGCATGGATTCGAGTGTAGCCCCCATTCTGTGCCACAAATACTCGACGTCTTCGTCGGTAATTGAGTTGCATTTGATTGAAGTGCAGACAAATTTACGTAAATTCAGACAATTGTCGGCAATAAGTCTTAGGATCTGACCATCGATTATACAGTAGTTATCAATCGTTAGCTCTTCTATTGACCGGAATTTCGACAATAATTGACCGAAAATTTGTTTTTCAATAATAAAGAGTCGCTTAAAGTCTGGACTATTAGTCAGTAATTGATTTACGGCTGAATTGTTTCCGATATTCACACAATAATTGCTGATTATTATTGACTTCTGTTTATTGAATATTAGGCTTTAGAGGACAGGTATGGGTTGGCCCTTGAAAGGGCCGTTTGTGGGAAGGGATAATTAAATGTCTTTCGGGATAATTGTCACTCTCTTGGCGTGAATGGCGCACAGGTTTGTGTCCTCAAACAGTCCGACCAAATAAGCCTCAGACGCCTCAAACAAACACTGAAGTATATTTCGGTACTATTACATACACATCGCCTCATAAAAACTATAAGTAAAAGTACTAAATATTCTAAAAAGGTCTATAAAAAAATCATTCTGTCAGTTATCGTGTTTTTACATTAGTTTTTGGCAATTATTAGGCTCCTCCCAATTTTGATAAACTCGGCCTGTGATTGGTCTGCCCATTCTGTCCAGTTCAGTCATTTATGAGTTAAGGGATAATATGAGACGCATAGCACTGCATCTCAACATTTTACCATTGATTGCAGACAATCTCTGCATTTTTATTTGACCAAAAATCAATTAAAATAATTTTTTATTCAGTTAATTAATATTGAAATGGGGGAAAATAAGTTTAATGAATTGATGATGTAGTGCCCAGGGTCATGCTCAGGGTCCACACAATCTGCTTATTGGACGTCTCTGTTTTGACTGCGTATCCAATCATATGGTGTTTGAAATGTCAAAAAACAAAAACAATGATAAGTTGCAGGTTTTTAAATGAGTATTTTGTCGATTATTTTTAAAATTTGATTAATAACTTCAACTGACTTTTGACCCTTTGAGTGATTGGAAGTCATCTGAAATCTAATTCAGTGGAAGTAATGAAATGTTTGAATCGATTTTCATTGAAAAATCACTCATTTGATACTTAAGGCAAACGACAGTCATTTGAGAAGTTATTTTCAGAGATTTTGTTTGATTGCATTCAATGTAATCGTATTTTTTGGTAATATATTAACTGTAATCCGAGTGAATAGTAATCTGGAAATGAGTGAAAACACAACAATTGCGGCCAACAATGAATTGACACCGAAGTCGAGTCCCTTCTCGGCTCAGAGTTTGTCTCCAAGAACTGAATTATATAAAAATAGTGACAAAAATCTTAAGGTTTGTTATTGAAGTTATTTTCAATTATATTAAGTTTAGATTATTCTGACAGCAATTAAGGCGTCGAAGAAGTGAAACGATTATTGAATTAAGAAAACAGAAGAAAGAGACGGATAGCGATCGGAGGCGTAATATCTCATGTTATGAGTTCTGGTCCGACAATGAAGATATCACAGAAGAAGATGAAGAGATAACTTTGAATGCAATTGAAATCATAAATATGATTAGAACGACAAACATTGTCGACATTCCGGCCAAATATGTCCGCCATTTGCGAAAACTGACTCCAAAAGGCTTTGAAGTTAGAAATGTTGACAATAAGGAATTGATGCAACTTTTGATGTCTGACCAAATCATAACTAAACTTAGCAATTGCCTGACTAATGAAGACTCTTCGATGTCTCTCCTCCACGAAGTGGTGGCACTTATTGCACATTTATGTTCTGGAGATAAGGAACAGATATTCGTTTTAGTCAATTATGGAATTGTACCGAACCTGTTGTCTCTGATGTCTTACGACAACTTTGGAGTCATTGAACAGTCAGTCCTGGCTTTGACCTACATTTGGAACTCAACTCGAGAAATGTGTGAACTGCTGAACACCACTCCATTCCTCAAACTTTTAGTAGATCTGATCGATTCTGAAACATCTGTCAGTCCTTCAAAATACGTGAAAATTGACGGTCGGATTGGTTTAGTTCGGGGGCTGTCGTGGGCTCTGTTCGTCATTTGTCAAAATCGTGATCAGATATCATATAAGCTTTCGTTGCCATTAATACCATATTTTGCAAAACTACTCAAATATGAAGATTCTGAGGTCAAGTCTAATGTATTGAAGGCATTGTCTTCAACTACAGAACGAGTCTTTTCAGTGCAAGAGGATGAAAGTTCTCCAGTTCTTAAAATGGTTCAGTCGGTTGTCAGCAATGACTTAATGTTTTCATTGATTATCGAATATTTGTCGACAAATGAAGACGAGGTGGTTCTCAATGCCATTCGAATAATTGGAAATATAGTGTCGTGGGGCGAGTCTTTCGCACAGATCATCATTCAGGCGAAGGCTCTGCAGAGTTTTCCAGTCCTTTTAACTCATCACAATTCAAAAGTGCAAAGAGAGAGCGCGTTTACCGTTTCCAACATAACTGCTGGCAATTTGGCTCAAATTCAAGCCGTCATCGATGCGAACCTCATTCCAATTATTGTTGAGTTGTTATATATGGGGGACTATCGAACTCAAGTCGAGGCCAGTCATGTATTGCTCAACATCTCAGCTGTCGGTTCATTCAGTCAAATCACTTATATGTTAAATGTCGACAAATCTATAACAAATATGGATGTAATCGACGCAATGGTAACATTGATCACATCACAGGACGCGTCAGTCATCAACACTTGTCTTCAATTTTATAATAATATATTAGTTGTCGCTAAAAAAGGAAACACTTTAAATGCTGTCCTAAAACGATGTGAAATCTCTTCACTTGTATATCATTTGGATCCACTCCAGTCGTATAAAAACTCTCAGATCGCAGTATTGGCCACTAATATAATGGATGAGTTCTTTGCTAACGATATTTCTTTCGAGGAGGATATCAGTTTGGATACTAGTCTCAGTACTAATTGTGACAAATTAATGGAAACTACTTTCTCATTCTGAGCCCTTTTCCCATTTGTTTTGTTTATTATATAATTTATATTTTTCTAAATCAAATATATATCATTAGTTTCGCATATATAAGAAAATACAGATTTATGTATAAATTGATTATTAATTAAACTTTGAATCACAAAAATAATTAATTTGTTGGTTAAGTTAAGTCTTTAAATTATTTGAGCCAAAAGTTGAGTAAAGATAGAGATTCTCACAATTCATTTAATTCCAATCTCTGTTTTTCAATCAGATCTGGGCTTTCACTTGAATTTGGTTGATGTCGATGTCGTCTAATCAGTGGAGTTAAGAGTAATTCATTGATTTTCTTTGATTTACCCATCAATTTGCTAATAATGAGTGCAATGGAAAGTCCTATTGCCCAGGTTAGACCTGAGAACCACATATACGACAAGTTGTAAATTGAGAACGAATTCAGTTCATAAGAAGCTGCTGGAGTCGTCAAATTAAGGTTAGGTGCAGGACATTCCTCTATTGACTGGGGCAAAGGGACCGGTTTTGCTCCGAATAATATGTTGCCGAATCCAAGCCAGAAACCAATTATTAAACTTATCATAAATCCAGTCAACGCTCCAACTGACTCACAGGAAGGACAACACATTCCTGCTGTGAACAGCATAAGTAAAGGGCCGCCAACGACTCCGAAAATTGTTAGGGACGCCTGGAGTAAGGCTGGCATTTGGTCGGCCACAACAGTCAGTAAAACGCAAAGAATTCCGTAAAAAATTGCCAAAAATTTGGAAATAAGTGCTTCAGAAGTTTGAGTCAAACGATTACCAAAGAATGGTTTTACATAATCTTCTAAAGAGACAGCCGCCAAAGAATTGACAAAAGAAGACACTGAAGAGAGAGCACCACTAAATATACCGGCAATGATAATGCCGGCCACACCCGGATATGGCGACAACGACTTCATTACAAAGTAAGGCAACAATTGATCCGATTTTGAGATATACTTTTTGATAATTGGATCGCATTTCCAGAAGTTGGCGAAAATGACTAAACCTGTGAAGGATGTGATCAGACTTAGGAGAGTAGTGATGGGCCAACTCAGCAGTAATGACCTGATTTTAATTAGACTCTTATTAACTCTGATTGGAATTTTGTAAAATTCTACAAACATTTGTGATTTCTTCAAACTCTTTACAGTCAATAGTCTTTGTACTTGAGTTTGATTGACGCCATAGAGAGACACATATATGAAGATTCCTCCGATAGTAAGTGACCAAAATGTATGTCTAGTCATTGGATTCGGGTCTAAGCTAATGGACAAAAGAAATCTAATTTTCTCTCATTCAAAGATATAATAAAAAAGAAATACTCGAAAAATTGCAAGCGATGGGAAAGTGAGGCCCTCTCCCAAACCACGTCTACTCCTCCAACATCGAGACAACCCTTAACTATGATTATAATCATTGCCGCAAACATTAGGAATGATTGGAAGAGATCCGTCCAAATGACAGCTTTGATGCCTCCGATGGCACAGTAGAGCGTACAGACCAGACCTACAGATATAATTGATGTCCATTTAGAGAGTCCGGTGACCGCATTCAGAGCCAAAGCGGGGGCGTATAATACTATCGACATATAGACTATCATTTGTAGCATAAATACTGATGAGGCGGCTGTCCGTACCCTACGATTGAAGCGTTGCTCCAAATACTTATCATATATTTAGTTTGCAATTCAATCGAAAGTGAAAATCAAGAAATACTTCATAAATAGAGACGATTTCCAGTTTGTAGAAAACGGGCAGAAATATGAAGGCAGAGATGGGCGCTCCCAACACATACGACAGATTAATGGCCACGAACTGAGTCCCGAACATATAGTTCTCTGCACTGACTCCTAAAAGAGTGATGGCAGACATAAAGCTGGCCATCAAAGAGAAGGCCACCGGTATTACAGACATCTGCTTATCGGCCAATAGGTATTCAGAAGAGGTCTGTTGTCGACCACCACTTAGTTTGTAGTAAACGCCAATCAATGCTATCATTAAAACAAAAATGGATGAAAAGTTTGGACAATCAAATGATTACCAGAAATGGCGAGCATTAAACCGAATACCAAATAGTCGAAGACATTTAAGTGATTTTCGCCAGAATTCGACATTTTGTTTAAAACTGTTTTAAGGTTTTGTTATTTATTATCAATTCATTGCCAAACAGTTTGTGATTAATTGTCAAAATAATAATCAAATTTCTAAAAATATTTTTAGTTTCACATTTTTTAACACAAAACTAATATTTCAAAGCAGACGACAATTTTGTTGACTTATTCTGAATCCTTAAGAATTGTCTGTTTTGTCCCCAGAGTTCACTCTCTTCTGACTCACAATTCTTGTCAATTAATCTGAATTTCAATTTAATTGCAATACATTTTTAAAATTGGCTACAAATCCTCCAAATTGAAAAATGATGAATTACCACAATGTCACTTTAATATAGGAATCGAAGTAGGTCATCTCCACACATACTTTATTCAAATGATTCTTGACATTTGAATGGGTCATTCAACAAGATTCCGGGTTACAGTTTAAAGATTTATTTCGGATCAATAAATTATCTATTTGCAATTGTTGAGCTAAAACTACTATTTGGACTCTTAAACAATTAACTTGGAATTGCATTCAGTGCCAGCTTTCCTGATTGAATCTTTTTTACATTGGATTATTGTTTTTTGTTTCAGAACAGGTCATAATTAAATCGATTTCTACATTGTATTTGAAATGTTGTCTTTCAGTAATATTGATGTCATTAAATCAAACAAATGGTTTCAATTGTTAAAAAATCGGACACTAAATGAAATTCAAAATTGATTGTTTAAAAGTGCAAATAGTAGCTTAAACTCAACATATGATTCAAAATAACAGTGTTAATAAGTAATTTATTTGTCAAAAATGAATTATTTTTAACTGTTTGTCTTCCTTCTTGGCATTGAATCTAATCTCTTGATTTACAAATAATTACATTTATATAAAATATAAATAAAAGCAAACCATAAAATTTAAACTATCAATCAATAATTTTAATTCAATTAAGATTTGAACAATTAAATGTCAAAAGTTAAATAGACATCACTTATAATTACATAATCTGTTCAATAAAATACAGTCATTTTTGTATTTCTTTAAATATTTAGTCATTGTTTTAATTAATCGATTGGAGGAAAAACACTCTAAAAACGTCAATCTTTCAAATTAACATTTTTTTTCCATTTTTAATAATGAAAGTTATTTGAAATAAATATTTAATTCAAAGTTCTATTTAAGAATAAACTTGAGGCAAAATGTAAAAGTTCATTTGATTATAAATTTATTTGGCTTTCATTAATTAAAGTAGAATTAATGCTTATAATAACCTCAAATCAAATATTCTCTGATCTTCTTAATGACTTTTCATTTTATTCGATTGATCGGACACAATTACACATTCAGATATATTCAAATTTATTACTGGATTTGTTGTTTATTGTCTATTTACTAATCATTTAATTAATAGAAATTAAATTATTTTGGCACATATTTTACAATTTAATTTAAAAATGCGATATAAAACTCAATTCTTTTGTAAATCACTTTTAATCTATAAATGTGATAAATAAATTCGTGCAAACTATCCGTAATTGGATATAACAAGATAAAGTGTTTTGTCCTTAAGCTAAATGCCTATTAAATAAATTAAGCCTGTGGGATGAATAACGATGCTAGTAGAAATTGAAATATCAACAATATTTTCAAATAATAATAACAATAATAAAAATTTTGCAAATAAGTAAACACTCAAAAGTATTCATTTAAAATTGAAACAATCTAGCGAAAAATTTAGTTCACATTATTTTATCTAATACAAAATATTCTTGAAAACATATCATTTGATTTCTTGAGTTTTTATCAAATAATAAGTTTTGTTATTTCCCTCAAAAGCTTATTGTTTAGAATTTGAGTCTATTTCTTAAATTCTATATTATTTTACATTAATTCGACTCTAAAACTACTTAATCATTAATAATTACTAATAATTATTGACTTTCAAAGTCTTGATTCTCTAAATGTTTGTAACCCTATTTTATTCGCATTTCTTTTTGATGTCAAATAAAATATGAATAAAATATGAAACCACTTAATGCTCAAACAATTTCATTAAATTATCATATTTTTTTGTCCACTATACTTATACAGTATGTTAGCTAAAATGAAATAATATTTAATGGAACAATAAAGGTACAAATAAACCAAGCAGAGATGACCAAAGGCAAGTATATTCAGAAAATCCCCTAAAATCAAAATGTCCCTTGTCACATCGATGTTTAAAGTTGTCGGCCAAAAACCAACCATTTTTACAAATGTCAGCCAAGAAATCTTCATTTCAAGAATTTGAAACCTTGAAACCTGAATAAAAGTCTAAATTGAATTAAAATGGGCAATTTAAACAATATTAAAAAGAGTTTTCAGTCACTACTTTTATTTGCCCTAACTTAAACTCACTTGAATCTTTTCCTTTGGCCATCGCTACAATGCTTGATTTTTTAATAATTTATATATTGTCTTATTGGCAATTATTTTGTAGGAATCATTGATTATCTGCCATATCTCATGCCTAATCTTTTAAAATCAAATATACTAGCTATTAGTTGTGCGTATGGCCGATATTTATTTAAATAAACTAATATTTAAATTTTCTGATCTTAAGAATAGAAATTTCAAAAATTATTTTTGAATAATTTTAAATAGATTTAAAACAGGAAACAGTGGTAGAAAAGGATGTATTTGTAATTAGTTATGAAAATGAGATCAGTTACTACGAGTTTTACGCTATACAGTCATAGCCTATGACATTAGCCTGTTATCGCTTACTTTGGGAATATTCGACCTTAATTAGTGTCTACATTAAAAGAATTTGATGTCTTTTTAATCAGTGACAGGGGTAGAATCTGAAAATCTAATTTTTATCGGCCAATGATCATCTTTAAAGCCGCCACATACTAGTTTAAATAAATCAATCTAATAAGAATGAAGCTCATTTTCTTAACTAACTACAAATGTCTTGATCATCATTGCTAGAAACTTAAGAATTTTTATTATTTTTTTAAGCGAACCATAATTTGATTCTAGAAGTTTTTTGAAAATATGATGTCACATGTATATTTAGAGTTGTGTATTATAGAGTAGAACAAATTACAGTGTATTATTAACAGTGGTTTCTAAAAGCAATGTTAATTATTAAAAAGATCATGGTATAAAATTTACTCGACCTATGACCTCTGACTCTAATAAAAGGTTTAGTTTTCGGAATTTTCTAATCGATTTCAATTAACAATTTAGATTCTAGAACACATATTTTTCTCATAGAAAATATATACAATGGGAACAGCTTTTATCTGAAAGTTAATCATTTCTATTGAAGTTAACAAACAAATAATTAATAATAAAGTATTTCGATTTGGATTTTTATAAATTTTGAGCATTTTATCTCTAATTATACGTTTCATTAATCCATAAATATTTTGACAATTAGTGCTCAATAAAGAGAATCTTTTGCACAATTTTAATGTAAATATTTGGTAAAAGTCGCTATTTTTAATCGGAATTTCAATCTCTGAGTGCCTAAGATTTTGAAGAATATGTTTATTCTCTCATTTTTCGCTTCCATTGCCATAAAATAGTATTTGACTGTATCTTAGAAACAATGAATTAATGTAAATCAACGGACGGCCTACTATTGATAATTTCTAAATTACTTTTTTTATTTTATTATTAATGTTTTATTACTGTGATTAAAAAGAAATGACCTGAATATTAAAATACGTTAAAGTTATGAAAAACAGAGTGAAAACAATTGTTTAGAATTTCCAGAATTAGGATTTAAAGCAATTTAACAAAATATTAAATATCAAACGAGCACTGAATTAATTTTATTGCACTTATAATATTTAAACTAGTTGACAAAAACATGATAAATAAATTTAAAAAAGACTTTCCTGGACCGTTTGTCTTAACTGGACAGTTTGTAAAAACTATTTTGAAACGAATTCGAATTTAATGAATTGAAACCCTTAGACCTGGATAATATCTAAATGAAAATACTTTGTCAGAGAAAATATTGATTAAATTAAAATCAATAATCTTTCGAAAAATGAGTTAATCGTTGTTTTTATTCTTTTGTTTAGACTTTGTTTTCTTGTTTTATTACAATTAATCTATAAAACGATTCTTTGCTAACTTCTTAAGGCATTCTTCAGCATAACTTCAAAACTCTTTTCCTTATAAATTAAAGCTCTAACTCTGAAATTATTTATTTATTTAATCTTTTGACTAAATTGTGTTATTTTTAATTTAAGTGTCTGTTTAATGATCTAAACACTAAATTCTTTATCTCTAATTCTAACATTAATTATCACATTTAGTTTTCGCTGTAATCCGGAGGCTATTCATTTTTCTTTAAAACATTTAACTGCATCAAATTATTCAATCACAATCAAGCAAAGTTGAGGAAAACAATCAAAATCTGATTTTAAAATTTAACATTCAATGCTTTTCATCAGAGTTCATGCAATTCATGTTCAAATAATAATTACAGAGTATATTCCAGGCATGTGCAAGGGAGGATTTCCCGAATTTTCTCCCCCTAGGTCTGAAATTTTATTATTTATCCCTCTAGGTTTGAAAAAAATTGTCCAATGAAGGCATAGAGAAACTGACCCCTCTCCAAAATTTCAAAATTTAGTAATGACGGCCAAAAATCTTTTTTTTCATAATTGCGGCCAAAATGTGGGCAATTTTGTCCCTTATTTTAAGAAATTTAGCATTGTAACTTGAATAATAGCTTAATTGTGGCTTAATTAAGCTAACAAACGCTTTAAATTACCGGAATTCAGCGTATTTTAGAACAAAATGGCGGCTTCCGATCGCCATTTCCGGGCCGCCATTTTTGAAATATACCCCCTATATCCCCTCTAGATTTTGGTCTGTTATCCCCCTGCTATATCCCCCTAGGGTCACGGACCTTGCACATGCCTGGTATATTCTCAAGATTTACTGATTGGGAAAAGATCAGAACAGGTTCATTTTTAACAAATACAGGTAAAGAGTAATTTCCCAATTTGGTGTTCAAAAATGAAGCAGTGCCAAATTATTTTTTAAAAATCAGTTCAAGTAGGCAATCTAAGTATAAATTCAATTAGATCTTCAAAATTGCAAAATCAAAATGTTTGGACAAACTCAAAGGTAAACTCATCTTAGACTATGTTTCAGTGCTTGAAAATATAATCAACAATAAGAGTATAAATTGTGCTCAAAATTGAGGACAAAAGCATATCTGATAGAATAAAATTTAATTCACTCAAAATACAAGAACACAACAAGAAAAATAATTTCTAACTTTGCTCTAGCATTTTTAAAAATTAAAATAAGTAGTAATTTAAAGTAATATTTAGGCTGATTGCGACTAGCCAATTTTCTATTCAAATTTGAATCATATTCGGACGAATATAGTCATACATTTGTGCCTAACAATTAAATATTTAGTGGTAATGACAGTCTGCTTGCTCATTTAGTACATATTTGCGGTATTCTTTAATTTTTGACAAACGCCCACTCAATTAGTAAACTCTTTTTAATTATAACAAATACTATAAAATTTAAAGTTTAAATAAATAACAAAATTATAAAATCATTTTAATTGATTGATTTGAGCGCAAAATGAATCAGAAAAAAACAATTTACCGGAAAAATAGTTTCAAATTCATAATAATTGAGTTAATATTGGCAATAATCTAGTTTAGTTTGGTTTTGAATAAAATGAAACATTAGATATCATTAAATCAATTGATTTCGATATTGAATTCTCACGAAAGATATTCAATTAATAAACAGCTAAATGACTGCAATTCATGATTAAAGGCACGCAAACCATAACGTACTCCCTTTGGACTAATTGTCGTGGGATATAAATCAAATCAATTAGAGTTAATGATGTCATGCAAGTAATGGCAAGGTAATAATATAAAATAAATCAATCAATCGAATCAATTTAATTCAGACGTTTGTTATATAATTCATGTCTGTTCTCACTGTGCGCTCACTTTTCCTCTTTTTATCCAATTCTTGGCTCTCATTAGTGTTGTGCTGAATCGCGAAGATGACAATGAAGACGACGGAGGGGCTGGCGTTTGGCGGACAGGCCTTTTATCGTCGACATTATTGTCTGATATCTCTATTTCGGTTAATGACGTAGAAATGGAGGAAAGAGTTGTCTCTATTTCCTTGTTTTGTGTCAAATCATTAGCATTTGTCGATTGAACCAATTCTTGCAATTCTTCGCTTTCGTCGATTGGAAGCAATAGAGAATTAGGCCGACCTTTTGTGCCGTGACGTCGATGTCTGTGAAGACTTCGCGAGTATTTTCTTTTACGGTTAAATTGCCACTGAAAGGATGTGCCGCTTGTGTTCGGCACACATTGAGCTGATGAGGAACTCGATGTGTTTGGCGGCGCCGAACATCTACTCGACTCTTGTCTTTCTGGACTCTTCTTAGGCTTTTCGATGCAGTGTTTATGAAGCACACAATTGGAACCGCCAGACCTCGAGAACGCCTTTAAATAAGGGCTTATTAAATAATCGGCTCTTATTTACTTTTAACATATTAAAGGGAAAATCCGCAATTTTTGTAAATTAGAAATAATTTATTAAAACAATTAAATATTATAAAACAAATAATTTAA
>JAQIWP010002062.1:0-12230 GCA_034695525.1 Euzetes globulus
CGATCTCTCTCTCTCTCTCTCTCTCTCTCTCTCTCTCTCGTCCCTCTCCTTCGTTCTCTCGTGATATGCACTCATTTGGCTTATAGTGTATGTACTGATAGATTAATGTGAATGAGCGCCACTCCGATCGACTTTAATGGCATCACTTGCAATAACCGGTGCTCTCATTCAACAGCAATGCCCTAGCATAAGGCCAGAGTGAAATAGCATTAATGACCAGAGAATTCATAACTTATTACAGCCATCACAGGTAGTGATGAGATTTCTTTTTGTCGACATTTCTGTTTTGGCCTCAACTCTATTAAGAATTAGTAATTACTTGAAATGAATCACATATTTGTCGTATGTCTTACATTCAGTACCAATACATCCACTTCTTTGTGCTGCAGAAGGCGAGTAGTGCACCAAAATCGATATAATTGATTCCCTGGCCCTTTATTTTTCTCAATCATTCGATATAATAATTCATTGATTAGTTTTCTTTATTCAAACCGAAAAATCGATCCAAAGTTAAGACAAAAAGACTTCCATTGAATTTATTATCGAATAAATCATTTCAAAGGATATTTCAGAATAAAAATCAGACAAAAATGTTGCGAAAAAAAAATTCATTTAATTTCAGATTCAATTAAGATATAACTTTCACCGAAAAAAGTTTTAATTTTATTCATTTTTGGTGAATCATTTTTTTGTGCCAACATTTCATTAATGTTTATCTCTTTGTTTGACTCAATGACTGAAGTCATTACAAAACTAATGCCTTTTCTCCTCTTATTAGACATTGTCTGCAATTTTTAACTCTCTATCTCTGGTCTGGCATTTGAGCAAAAAAACTTTTGACTCGATAGAAATGTTGACATCAAAATCATAATAATCTTTGTTAATTAATAACAGATTTTAATTAAAGTTTCGGTTCATAACAAAAGCATTTTGAAAAAATAAAAATTCAAATAATAATAATAATAATTCAGGCAATGATTTTTTTTCACCCGGCACCTTGCCATTCTTGCTCACACAAATAATTGAGCCAGTAAATTAGAGCTTGAAAAGAAAGAAAATTTTCCTTGTTATCATTTTATTCTGTGACTCAAATTGAGTCCTGGGAAATATTTTCCACTTTCATTGCATAAACACAAACACGAATTTACTTGAAAGCCATGTTTTGCCTCTTTATCTATTCGTTAGAATCTCTTTAAACACATTAATTAAACTCTAATTTAAATGAGATTTCACTGTTTTTCTCACAGAAATATCTAAATTTCAATTTCTTTGAACCAAAAAATCAAAATCAAATGTCGAGAGCTTTCCTCAATCCAAATGAGAACAGAATATTTAAAGTTTAAAAGGTTTGGAGCCAGTGATGAACAAGTTTCAGGAAGTGTTAGACTCCATGTCCCCTGAGTTTCGCTAATATTTAAATGTTTAAACAAATTTGTCGCCACTACCAAAAAGGGCTAAAATATTCTGACCATTAATAATATGTTCCTGGGCTAAAGTTAAGGGGCCAGGACCACTTGGCCTTCACTGAATACTTGATATAACATCAAAATTAATGAAGTCTTAGCTCTTGTGAAAAATTAAAACCCTTCTGATAATTATTTTTGGATCACAACATCATTACTACAGAGTCAGACATTTCCAACATCTCAGGGGAGGGGCGACCACCTAATTAGAGGATTTAGAAGCATTAAAAAAAATGAGAAAGGTTCTTAGCTTTGTTTTTTTTCAAAATTACTTGACTTAAAGATGACATTTCAACAGGATCTGCTAGGATTGTTGCAAAATTAGTGCTGTGCTCGATGGCGATCCCTTACGACCCCCCCCATCGTATTGAACAAAATTTTATTATATTTTTAGTGAAAAATTTTTGAGTAAAAATTACATAAAATAAAAGAATTCACATATTTTTGTTGCCCTTTCAAAAGCAGAGCACAGCATAATATGCGGAGAAAAAAGTTAATTAATTTTATCTGGTAATCAACATCCGGCTCTATCACAAAACTAAATTTAGATCCTGAGCTAATGTGAAGGCCTTCTTCTTAAGCTCAGTGACAACATAATCAAAATGCCAACATGGCCAAGCTAATTTATAAATTCAACTTCTTTAAGAAACACTAATTGAGAAATAAACCTTGTTGATTGGTAATTGATTGGTAAAAGACATCCAATCAAATTGATTTAGACTCCGGGCAAACGACAATTTGATGTAAGTGCAACTTAATCAGTGAAGGGTCATTTAGAATTGCCATAAAGAATGTCAGTCAGAATGTTCAAGGAATTTATTTGCAAAATTGCAGCAAATTTCTTTGTACTAATTTCCCATAAATTACCTAGATGTGGTTGCACTCTGCCTAAAATAATCCACAAGTACTTTGTCTTGCTACCTTGAATATTGTTGAAAACAAACTTGCACGATTGTCTAGAACTTAAATCATCATTAAAATCATGTTTGATGAATAAGGTTGTGCTGATTGGAACGGCATTTTTTACAAATTGGTTGTTCCAAATGATTGATGTGCTCTGGATTTAAACATGAAAACTCTCGGGAGTGCTCCCAATCAATGGCTGACATTGAATTCATCTGTGAATTAGAAAAGGTTTTCTTTGTTCAGAAAAGCTGTTTATAATCTAAATTTAATTCAAATCGAAACACATTTTTAAACAATTCAATGCCAAGAATCTTCTTGTTTTTTTATGAGCACTTCATCTAAGTTTTTCTTCTTGCGAATAGTTGACGAAAGACGAGAGTCAAGAGGGAGATATGTTTTTCAATCTCTCGTCGACTCTCGTCATGAATTAAGTGACAGAACAGCCAAAAGTCTTACCAACATTTCATTTCTGCACTGCTCTGCACAACAAAAATCACTCGTCTTTCGCAAAATAGTTATGTTTTACGGAATTTCGACTTCTTCTTCATTAAACTAATAAAGTTCTCATTTAAATATTTTTGGGACCAAAGCCCTACACATTTACAGACCTACAGTCTATCCTCGATTTAGGAGAAATGTTGGTTAAAGAGGAAAAGTTTTGCATCAGCGACAGCAAAATTATATCTAACGTTAAGTTACCCTTATTTAAAAAAAACCCTGGTGTAAGAGGCAGCCCTGACGTGCAAAACAATTTTTTAAACCCGAGTATAGACTGTATTCCTGTGATATAAATAAACAAGAAAAAAAATCTTTTGGATATTATTAGACAATAGAGGAGTAAATTCCAGAATAATTACAAAACAGTTCCTTCGAAAACAAATACTTCACTTTCGATATCACTTTACTCCTGCCTTTACAAGAATAAATTGATGGCATTTTAAAATATGCATGATCATTCAAGCAAGTCCAAAATACCACTGCAATTTACCGTTATTCTTTAAAGTTCCTTATAAAAACTTGGAAAATCCACCTTGAACAGTGCCTGCACTAAACGGGATAAAAGGCATATTAATTTATTCTGTTTTATTTGCATTTGGCAATTGCCTTGGAAATGAGCACAGCCTCAAAAGCACTTCTTTAGTTTTCCCCTCATTTCAAACGAAAGAATAAATAGAATACATATTTTTATTATAACTATTCCAGTATTTATCTGTCATATTAACAACATTAAGTAATTGTGCACAGAATGAAAATATCATAATATTTATAAACCCAGTCATATCTTGGATAGAGTGCAGAGCATTTACCAGTGAATATAATCTGCAAAAAGCGGTTCCATTCTATGTAGCCGTTGACTAGATATTAGGGTTGTCCAAGGAGGTACACTCCTAAAATCCCCCTGATATAAAAAAATATCAAAAAGACCCTAAAAATTGCCAAGATAAATTAATACATTTTTAAAATAATTTAGCCGAGAACTATACTCAATACAAATAAAATTAAATTAAATTAACCAAGCTTAAAGTTAGATAACTAAGGTTTAAAAGCATTTTATACGCAAAATAACCAAAAATATTTGCAAAATAATCAGTTTGTGATCCCCCTGAAGGTGATGAGCTTGGGTAACCCTGCTAAATATATTGACTCTGTTTTGGTTACTAAAACAAATAGAATCGCATTTATGCAAACATTTCTGATGTCTGTTTGAATATAATTCATCATTTCTTTTGACTCAAATGTCTGATAAACAGTAATCTTTTTCTTTTCATTAATTCAAATGTTGTTTTTTTCTATCTCTAAATATTTTTCCTGATATTTACCCCAAGAGTTGATGTTTTCAGTCAACGGTCTTTCGTTTATTATTTCTTTTTCTCGTTATCATTAAAAGTTTTACCTTGATAAGACTTTTCCGCTGAATTATCAGGCGACTAGATAGCAAAAACAGGAGTTTAGGGAAAGGGCATACAAATCACATAATACCTGCTCTCGTATCGATGGAAACCAATGAATGTCTCCCAAAATGATACTTTCCTACAATACTATGCGATCGCTTGTATTTCTGTCCTTCCCATTGATATGTGTGACCAAACATTTGGTCTCGACTTATAATCCACTCAATTATTGGCAATAAAATAAAATGTTTGAAACAAAAACTTTGTTTTGGAAAACAAAAAATTAAAATCATTTAAATATCAATCAATTATTTGAAATATTTTTAAACATAAAAAACAATTAAATAAGAGAAAGATTTTCCTGAAAACAATCCAAAAATTTCTTTTGGAAAATAAAGAATAAAATGCCTTTAATTTGTCTTTTATTTATTATTAGTTAAGGATTTTGGGCCAAAAGTCTAAAAAGCAGAACAAATAAACAAATAAAACACTTGTTATAAACAAGTAAAGTCTCCGAAGTCTATGAAAAGCCATAGAAAAGAGTTGTGTAATAATTATCGTTAAGAAAATAAACGATAAGAGAATTATAGTTTAATTGAGTGTCGATAACAACAGTTAATCATTTGATTATACAATTAGTTTTTGAGTAGAGATTAGTGGCTGTTATGTTGAGTAATAAAATACCAGTGGAGTGGTTATCAGTAGTGGCGCTGTCGATAAGTTAAGAAGTCTGGCCACTGGATGTCAGCCGAGTTTATTTAAACGCTACGAATATATCGAAAAACTGGTCGACTGGCATAGAAGTCCTGCGCCAACACTATTCAGCCAATAGCTGGCCTGGATGAACTGCTGGTGCCGATAACGTCATGGGAGCACCGGTTTTCTGCTATTTAGTAGTTATACACAGCGTTAGAGAAGCACAGAGTGATTGCCTCTAAATATACGCCAGAATTTTCAGTGCAAAACATTTTTATTGCGTTTTGTGTGCCATCGACAGAATCGCGTGGATTTGTGAACCCCTCGTCGTCGAGACCCAGCCTTCCAATACTTTGGTGCACTTGCACACAGAGCATATCCTGCACTGCTCTGTCTCTCATTCTGCTCATAGTCTTATTGTAGTTTCGGAGTGGCGTCGGGAGCAGCAGAACCTTCTTATATACTATTTAGTGTATTATACAGAAACTGTCGACTCTTTCTAGAAGAGGACATAGAGTTTTAACAGTAGTGTTACTTCTGGTAGTGATTCAGTCCGTATCTGTCTATACAGTCTCACACATCTCTCATACATCAGAGCACCGGCAGTGTCTGACCAGTATCTGATTCCGAGCATTCTTGGAGACAACCATCGAACAGAATCACTGAATCTATCGGTCTTTTACTCTAATTATTCTTCGCTCTAACAACACGTGTGCTGTAATCAAAGCGTGTTCTTGATTCAACGCATCCTTGCTAATATTTATTAAAAATATTTCTGTGTTTTTGTTATAATTATTAGTCACATAAATGAAATAAAAACTAATATTATTTCCGGCTATTGTTTAATCTCTACATCTGTTTATATCTAATCAGCACTTCATCACTGAAGCCAAGTCTACATTTGTTTTATTTGTTGGATATTTAAACTCAATATTCTGTGCAAAAAAAGATTTGTCGAAAATAACAAATTCTTCACAATATTTGTTCGCAAAAATAGTTTAAGAAATACTTTTATCCTTCTCTTCGCAACTTCTACTCTGAACGCAAATATTGTTTTCAAAGACAAATCCCTTTTTGAATCATAATTGTTATTAATATTTGCAATCATTTGACGCAAAAAAACTTATTGTTTTCGAAACACTTCTTTTTTTGTGGGAAAAAAAACATTTTTACTCTTCAGTCGACTTCCATTTCATTGTTGAGAAACGAAGACAAAACGATTCACTGAATTAATATTAAAATTAAATATTTGAAAAAAAGTCTTCAATAAAAAAGTTTTTAATAAACACAAGAAACTAAATATCAAGAAAAAAAATATTTGCAGAGATTTTAAGCGCCGTTCAAATCAACTTATCATTAATTTGAAGTGAAGATAACAACGAGTCAAACGACTAAAGAGATAGTGAGTGCTATTCAAGTCAAAGCCCAGTCCTATTTCTCTCTCAGCCTTTGCTATATTGAGTTATAAGAGCTCAGAGAAATTAAGTGAACAGCAGAGCAAAAAATAACTGTTAATTACAACTCTTCATAAACATAAAGACGGAAAAAAATATCAAATAAAATAAAGGGAGAGAATAAAATATTTATTATTTATATTCCTCTTTTGTCTTCTCTGGTCTCCGATCTGCTAACAGTTCACATCCATTTGTGTTTGCCATTAATCGTTTGGCTCTTTAGAGGACCAGAATTAACAACATTTATAATATAAAAACATTATAAATAAAAGACAACATTTATTTGTGTGTTTCTCAACACTGAGAAACTAATCCTTAGGAAAATCCTAAACAACAGATAATTATATAATTAACTGTTTGTTAAACTGTTTAGAAGAGGAGAGGGAGAGAGAGTGTGAAGAAAATTCAACCCAGAGAAATAGCTGTCGTTTTTCTTGTTTCTTATCTTGTTTGACGATAAACTGATCTGCAACTTATCCAGCAAAAATTGAAATCTTTTTGATTCCGATTCAATTCGCCCAGAATAATTTGGCCAAAATTGCGATCCAAATGGAAACAGACCAGTCTCAAACAGTTAGCAATAATTCGGCTAATTCTAGTGACGGCGTGCCCGCTCCCTTTGACCAAGACTTGTAAGTACAACATTCATTTTTAACCTGCTTATTTCACCAAAATTGATAGATACCAAAATATGTTCCATATTAATAGAATTATCAATCAGGATTAAATTCTAACTGGATAAATAACATGAGTTTGCTTTTTATCCCCAATGCTTGTTTTTGCTGATATCATCATATGATGTGCATGTTTACTTTATCAATATCGTCCTATCATCTTGTTTTTATTTATTTTGCACAAGGCTATAAAATGCAATTTCAAATTTCAATACTAACTTGAATGTAAATGACCTCTAACATAAATAATCAATGCAAAATAAGTTCCTAGCCATTTATATAATTTTCTGAATGCCCCTGTTCAAAAAGTTAAAAATTAATTCAAGTTCTAACACGTTCTATTCAATTAAAATCTAGGAAAATGTTCATTGGCGGCCTTAGCTGGCAAACAGCTCCTGGTAAGTGTTAATCAGCACTTGTTATTATTGGATAGTCTTTTTTTTTGTGGCAGACATTTGAACTTTCAAATAATGAAAGTATTTTAGAAATTATTTTTATTACTGTATCGAGTCATTAGACTCCGAGACTCAAGTGTTTCGAAAAACAACCGGCACTCATATCCCTGTCCTTTGATTGTATTGCAGAAGGCCTTAGGGAGTACTTTAGCAAATTTGGTGACATAACCGAAGTGATGGTTATGAAGGATCCCACAACCAGACGATCCAGGTATGTGTCCAGAAACATTTTCTTACAATTTTATTCAATACATAATTTATTGAAAACTATTCAATGAAACTTTTGAATCAGATTTATATGGATTTCACTATGAATTTGCAGTCAATGCTATTCATAAACTCTTTTTTTTATCCCATTTGGGTCTGACATCTGTGCAGACGATCGGAATTTCCTGAGAATGTCTGTCCACTCAAGTGATTGCACTTAAAGGACAATTTAATCTTTTAAAAAGTATTTCCTAATTTGTTTGCCAATTGAATTGATTTTAAGAACGGAATTCAACTAAAACTTTGATTGAATCCAAAGTACAAATTAGTTATCCTTTGAATACACTGTTTATACACATATTTGTAGTCAAAACCATTTTATTAAACGTAATTTTAAAACAATTTATGGCTTTAAAGTCATTATCAGTTGAAATATCTGGCCGAAAATGTCCATGTTAATCTCATTCAAATGATTCATTCTGTTATTAATTATTCAGGTATCAATCAAGATACAAATAGCATCCATTAAAATTTCATTTGCGTCAGGGATATAATTTAAATGTCAATCTAAATGAAATTATGATAGTTTAATCGCTTTATCAACTTGTTTACAAGATTGCCATGCTATTTATTATAGTAATTCTATTAAAAGTTTATAAAAAAACCTTGTAGGTGCCAAATTTCAGTTGCGTGAACGTCGGAATTGACCTAGAAAGAATCCTTTAATGACAGCACTTCCTCTTTATTTTATTTTTTGTTTTGTTGCAAAAACTTATGAACTATTCTGAGTCTGTCCTCACAAATGAGATTCATTGGCATTATATCATAGATTGCCTGAAAATTTTACTGTAAATTATAGCCAAGTATTCAAAGTTATTGACACTTATTCGCCAAAAACAAATCAATGGAATTATTCATAAAACGCTTGTTTTTTGCTAGTTTTCAATGAATAAATAATTATTCGGCAATTATAACCCATCAGAATTCATCAGTTCGTTTCCCAGTATGATGAATATTTCATCTTCTTTCTTTTTTTCGTTTTGTCCGGGTATAATTTAGAATCCAATTTTAGTTTCGGTCAGATTCCGAATAAAGAAACTGAACAAAAAAAAGAAGTTTGATCCTTTAAAGAATTTATTTCTCCATTCAAAATACGATTTATTTATGTGGTAAATCCTGTAAATTTTCATAAATTTGTATAATCATGGCCATTTTTCAGCCTTTAATTCGCAAATTTATTTATTCAAATGGCAATCAAATTGATTACTAATATTATTCAATATTTTGCTCAAAAACTTCAGAGTTATGGCCGAAAATCATTTTTTAAAACACAAAAAAATAATCTTTTATTCAAATGGTTTAAACAAATAAATAATATTTGCACGGAATGAGAGTTTTTATTATCAAATTTTATATTTACCAAAGAATAGATACCTTTCCTATTGAATTGAAGTAAAATATTTTTAAAAATATCGCCAAACAAATTGATATTATATCGAAAATCAATTTAAAAATTGTCTTTAGTTTTCAAATTTTTCTCTTTTATCTTCTTATAAGAGAGGAATTTGATTGAAATAATAGTCAAAATTGTTTAGTTATATAAAAATATGACTATAAATATATTGAAAGCCCAAAACACTTAAAACAAAGGAAGAAGAGATTTGAAAGAAAATACTAATAAAATACATTATTATAAGAGTTCTTTGCAAAATGAAAACCAAAAGAATTCGTCAATAAATTTAATAATTTTCTTCAACAATAGAATAGTATCATATATATATTTGGCTCTAGATATATACGAGCGAAATCGAGAAATATATCAAATCAATCTTCCACTTGAAATAATACAATATGTGTTCGCAAATCTCTTAAATATTTTTTTTTTTGGTTTTCATTCAATTTCTATACTATTTTTTTGCAATACTTTCTGTTTTGTTTCAAAAAGAAATGATAAAATGTGAAACAGAAAAGACAAAAAACAACGACAGAATAAAATAGAATCAATCAATAAGTTTTTGGGGGAATTTTGTTTCCCAATTTCATTTTCACAACAGTCAGAATCAGGACCTGACTATTGCCCAGAATATTATATATAAGTAATATTATTATTTATATTTTATATATATTAAAATGTAGGCGAAACTGCTCTGAGATTTATGCTATTATTTCTTCTCTCCTTTCTATATATACTTATATATATATATCATATATAAAGTATTTTGTGTTTTGAATGACATTTAATGAGACTGTCAATCATGAAAATGTTGGAAAAACTATTCTGTCTCTCAGACTGAGGGCACACATGAAATGAATGTCAAATCCTATGCCACCAATAAGTATGGCTCTCCCCCTCCCTTTCGCTGCTTTGCTCTCTTCCTGTCTCTCCATCTCTTCAATACCACTGAACAGATGATGAGTTTGAAAAAGATAAAGAAAATACCTTTTTCTCTGAACCTTTTTTTCTTTTGCAAGATTATAAACTGTCTAATCATTTGTGAATTTTAACACATTTTTCATATTTTATTTCTTATCTAAACTCAAGACTTTTTGATTGAATAATATTTTGATTATCAGAGTATTTGATCGATGAGTTTCTGATTTAATATATCTTTTTTTTAAATAAATGTTAAAATATTTGTAAAAATTCAAAATTTAATTTATTTAATAGTTATCTAAAGTAATGTAAATTAATATCAAATCTGTTATTCAAATCAAATTCAAATTAGTTTTAATTTAAAATTTATTTTATTTTAAAGGAAAAACCAAAATAAGGACAAAAAAATAAACTAAATTTATTCGTAATTAAGATATTCATAGAATAAAAAAGAAGAAGAGATCAGATATTCAGTTAATCTATGAAATTATATCCAAGTATATTAGTCTCAATTTGAATAGAAGTTTAGTTAAAGGGCTCGGAATAGTCAGTCGATACACAGGCAAAGAAAGAGGACATAGAAAAGGACGAACAAAAAAGAGGAGAAAGAAAAAACTAATAGATAATTGTTAGGCAAAGACTAACAGACAGACAGACATTGGATGAAACGTTATTTAGTTTTTGTGTTTTTCGTCTTTAGTTGGATTCCTATTCATCGAATCCAAACGATCGCTGATTCAACCATTTCTTCACTCAGTTCCCTCTCTCCCTCCCTCTCCCCTTTGCTCTCTTCTTCCTTTTCCCAGCTCTTATTCTGAGCACAAGTTTTGTATACTTCGGCCCTCAGTCTAACTATACTAACAGTTCGTATGCAAACACAACTGATAGAACTGACGGTTCATCTCATCTCTCGTTTTGCTCTTCTCTATTGAACTGTTCGATAGGGGAGTAGTAGTCGCTGTGAGAGACAGAAGTGAATCCACTCTTTACTCAGGATTGCATTTCGTCCCTAAAGTTTTCTTTATCTCCAATTTCTTTATTCTTCTACTTCTTCAGAGGCAAACATTCGGTGGTATATTGAAGGCTGAGCAGCAACTCATGCCTGATATGGCTCTGCATTCAATAAAAATAGTGAAATAAACTGAAAACCAGTGCACTTTGAAAAATGCAAATCTAATGTTGATTTTGAGCCATAACTCCAGTAATGGCTCAGATTTTTAACTACGAACCTTTTTTTTCAATGCATTTATATAATTATTTTCAATTCTTGCTAGTTTTAAATTCAACTCATAGTGTATTTGAACTGAAAATTTGAATTCCAAATGTATTTTTTCCGTTTGTTTTTTTATTGTCGAGGCTTTCGATTCCAATTCAGTTGTGTTTTGAATAAATTTTTAATATTCTTATCGTTTTGACTCTTATTATCATTAAATCCAATTTGTATTTAATCAATCACTCAGTCATATCGCAAATGATATATTAATGTGCGATTTGAATAATTTTCCCCAATTTATAAGTACTTTACTTCTTTTTAAAACTTCTTTTTTCATATTGACCTTTGAATTAATATTTTGAAATACAAGATAAAAGTCTATTTACTTAAAGATATTTTTAAACACTTTAAAAACAAATTAAAATAATAATAATAAACAGTATTTCAGATTAAAGTAAAAAATATTTTTTTCAAAAAATCAATACAATTGTTATAAGGCTATGAAAGACAAATAGAAATGTCTGCCAAACAAAGTTTTCCTTAAAAATAAACAAATTTCGAAGAGATTCGAGAAAATTGTTGTTTTGATTTTCATTATTTTATTGCATTCAATAATATATTGAAATTTTATGACTGCATTCATTTCTCGTTAAATTAAATTTTATTAAAACTCTTTTCTGAATACCAGTGCATAACTTAAACAGAAGAGGTATAAAATAGCTCAGCTCTCCCTCCCTCTCCATTCTCCTTTTTTTATGGTTAACTAATATTATATTTACTAAATGTTTATCCATATATACACTTATTCTATATATATATATGTTATGCCAGGAATACGAGAATTGCATAAATAAATTCACAACTGTTCTCTCTCTCTCTCTCTCCCTCTCTCTCTC
>JAQIWP010002063.1:0-12229 GCA_034695525.1 Euzetes globulus
AAAATTTTGTTTCGGAAGCTCACAGCTTTCCTTCTTCAGCACAGAAGTCTGAGTGAACAGACCTCAGCCAACAGCCAAACAGTGAGCGGATTTTAATAAATCTTTATAAAAGTTCTGTATTTCATTTCAAGAATTTTGTTTCAAATTTCCTTTGTTTAGATTTCATGTTTTAATTTATTGAGTTATAATTATGGTAATTTTAAAAGTTAATAATTTTTAAAACATAAATCCTAAGATAAACAATATATGTTTAATATCTTTTAAAGTGAAAAGCAATCTTTTTAAGTTTAATCTATTTAGAATTTTGGGATTGGGGTCAAAGTCTTGTTTTTCTCAATAAAGGAAATTTGCCTTGAATGTTCAGAATAATGCTTTTGGTTTTTCCCATGGATCACATCCTATATACTTTTGCTAGTTTCTATTGTTTTTGAAGAATTCGATTCCTTTTAATCTGATTCGGGCTTTATAAGATTTTCGTTTTCTACAAATGTTTTTTCATAAGTCTATAGTCTTTAATGTAGAGCTTCGTTAACGATTACTTCATATTTTTAGGATCTTCCATTTTATCCACTAAAAATTCCAAAAATTTTGAAGAAAATTCTAGGCAAAGATACCAGTAACAAAGAGAGGTCACAAACTCTTTAAACGGGACACTATATGGTGGCAGCGTTGGGATAAAAATTTTAAAATTTTATCGAACACTTTATTAACGCTATCCATTGTACATATGTAGACAAATTTATTCACACCTTAAAAATTATTCAATTTATAAGCATTTTGTAATTAATATATAAATTGAAATATTAAATCATTCAATATAAAATAAGTTTTTTAAATTTTATGATACTAGATAATTCATTCGATACTCAGCATATCAGCTGATGCTTGAAGAAGTCCAAAACTCAAAGCTAATTAAAATTTCTGGTGATTATCGAGAAATGGAGTCAACTTGGTATTGGGGAAATTTAATGCAATTAGCAAGAAAAACATGAAACAAAACAGAAGATAATGGTATAAATTATCTGTGCATTTTTAGTTCTATATGGATTTGTTTAATATTTGGTATTCTGGTATCTGAAACTAAATCTAGGTTTTTTGGGTCTTTCAGAAAGTAACCAAATTTCCTTCTAAATTGGATTCTTTAGCGCTGTTTTGGCCCAATATTTTGCTAACCCGATTTTTGCTAATGTTTTGGACAGTTTTATTGTTGACTAGAAGGAAATAACCTTGAATATTATTTATCTTCCTGTCTAAATATTAAAAATAGATCTTTTTGATATTCATATTTTATTATTTGCTTTCAACATATTTTTTTATTTAAAGTTTTCTTTGAATTGATTGGAAAATATGTCTGTTCTTTTTAAAGATGGTATATATGTTTTTTGATGTTTCTTATCTGAATAGATCTTGAATTTACTTTTCTGCGTCTATGGTTTTTGAGCTCGCTTTTAGCCCTAAATTATTGATGTGGTTAACAACCGACACTTTGTTTTGATTAATATTTGAAGATTTATGATCAAAAGCCTTGATCCCTTCATAGATTTCTATGTAATTATTTTAAACTTAAATACTTTAGTAATTTTTGTTTTTCCCTAGGTCGGTCACCTTTTGTTTGCTTATATTTTAGTGAAGTCAATTAACAACTCGCTTACTTAAACGTTAGCATAATATGGGACTATCAGATTATAACTAATCATTTTCTACAATTTGTACAGTTATGGATAGCTTTGAAAGATTTGGCAACGATCTCGCCCACTTCATTCTTAAACACTGTCTTTGAGGGACAAACTAAACTTGGAATTTATTAATAGGTTTCGTTATAATGTTTTTTCGACTGTCGAAACTTTGGACATACACGAAAACCTTTGGGGTTTGCCTCGATCTTTAATACCTACCAATCATTATGGTATTTTAACCGGATCTGGTACAAATATCGAGATTATTGCTTCCATCTTAAAGAAGTTTGAAATTATTTGCCGCATTCATTCCGAGAGATGTTGTTTCAATCAAGATGCTGTATTGATGGCTATCATTAGTTATTCTAACCGATTGATATTTTTATCCTGCGATTTCAAATTTGTCTCAGAGAAAACAATGACTGAATTTTTCAAAAGGTTTGGTCAAACAATGAAATTATTACGTAAAAGTTCAAACTATGTGGCCTGGAACTGAGCCCTATTCTTCAATTCTGTTAAATTTTTTAAGTGGCCACCTTGATATTTTCGATTAGCAAATAACAGAGATCAACATATTCTTACGGCTGGATAACCAGACTATTATGGACGCCCTTTTAAGGAACTTTGGTAAACTGGGCAAATTAAGAAACTTGTCGATTGTGAACCAATGCAAAAGAGTTCCTGATGTAAGGTTAAAGAGTCATTTCTTGTCTGGCTGTACTAAGATAGAATTTCTTACGATTTATGGTATAAGGTTTACATTAGGGGACGCGATTATGGCCGACTTATTTACTCTGTTCCCTAAAATGAGAAGATTGGACATCCGGGTTTTTAAGATAAGTGAAAACTCATGTTTGTTATTGTCTTTATTCTCTAAACTGACATCAAAAATTTTAAATTCTTAAGCTTTCCATTCATAAATTACGTCGAGCAATATCGTGGCTTTGGTCCGGAGCAGTGTAAGCATCAAATATTGTTATTTTTCTAATTTCAAATTCCATTGTATAATATACGGAGTCGATATTGAAGACATAGAAAAGCTACTGGAAGGGTTTTTTGGATTTTATTCCCTACCGTTATAAACAAAGCCCCTATTTTAGGCGCACCGCCAACAATTGCCATCCCTTTTGGGAGATGTCCCAAATAAATATTTTACTTTATATTTATAGAAATAATACTATTAAGCTAGAGAATGACCATTGTACTGATTTAAATTAGTCACTTTATTGTAAATTTATTTAGGTCTGATTTTTAAAACCTCATCCTAGAAGAGGTGATTGCCTAGAAGAGAGCTCTGCCACATAAATGCTATAAACAAATAAATTAATAAAAGTCTGAAAATATTTCACTGAAAACAAATTAAAAAGACGTTTCACTCATTGCACTCAAAGTCTATCCAAAAACTGTTCTTGATTGCAGAAGCCGAGTCCAGTCAGTCAACTATCAGCTCCTGATGACGATCGCAGCTCGCGATCGAAACACATGTGTTCGCCATTATTATCTCATAATAATGAAGAACCGTAACATCACAGTTAGTGATTTGCTCAATATGTAACTACCAAGATAAGCTCCTGATTTTATTCAACAGCATTTATAAATTTCATTCAAAAAAAATCAAGACAAATTTATTTTAACTAATCTTTTCTGATATATTAAGTAAAATAATTGAAAAGTCATTCTATCTTGAATAATCATTTTTTGATTTTTTACTCCACTATTTTATTCATATTTAAAAACTGTAATACAAAATTGTTGCTTGTTTTCATTTATCTATTGAATTTTCAAAAAACAACCACAAAGCAAACAACTAATACAAAAATCTATTAAAACCTAGATTACAGTTTCTTCTCTAAATAAAATAGTTATAAATTCAAGGTTTGATTAACCAAGATAGAAACACTTTAAATAATTGAGAATATAAGTTCTTAACCTAAGAAATTTGCTTAATTTGCGATTACTTTGAATAAATTATACTCAACTAATGCCAAGAATTTAATTTTGAATTTTGTCAATTTTATTATGTTTTTGGCTTACCAAGCTTATCCTATAAGCAAATATTAGGGAAATTCAAAAAACTTAATTCTTTAATTATTGTGGTCTGTAATTACAATTAATAATTTTATAAATTGTCTTGTAAGTTTCAAGGTTCTAGCAAAAAATATGCTTAGAATTGTTTAAATAAATGTAGCAAGACGAATCAACATTTGGGAAACTTATATTACTTAAATCAGGTATAGATTCAAATTATAAAATATAATTAAAATATTTCTATTTTAAGGGGGTTTTCCCCCTCAAACGTAAACATAATGACTCTTTGTCAATTTTAAACAGAAATTCAATGGGAAAGGAGTGCTTATTTTTTGCTAATTCCTGCCATGATTCTTTAAAATTAAATTTGTAAATTAATAAACAATAGTATATATAATTTATTAAACAACATTTACTTTTATTTGATTTTACCGAACCAAGACAAAATAAGTATTGTAATGTTTCTAAACCGGCTAATCTAATAAAAAACAATTTATAGAAAATTTTATTCATTCTATTAATTTTATACTAGATGATGATGATATACAATTTTAGTTTTTTTAAACATTTTGCTTGAATTGACCATTTAAATTACCCGGAGGTTTATAATTGCAGACTATATAAGTCTCAAACCATCTTCTTCCTTTACCTCCACAACGAGCACAACCGACAGAGATGGTTGACTTCCAAACTAACTGAGTAAAGCGTTTAGAGCTGGATATTGAGACTGGGTCACTATCGTTGTATTTCTTATATTCTCTATACCTATAATTAGTTATAAAAAATTTTGAATTTACAAATTATTTTTAAAATTATTTCAATTTACCAAGAATTAATTGCTGAACTACACTCCGTAGGTGAAGAATCTCCCCCTAGGTAAATGTTTTCACCATATCTTCCACCAAGGTAATATTGGCTATTACCAAGTCCAGTGTTCTTTGATATTGATTGACACCGGGTTTTGGAATATTTTACAATCTAATTATTAAAATATTGACAATTTTAACAAGAAATGTATAATTTTATCAATTACGAGCCTCTTGATCTAGTTGAAATCCTGGAGCATTATGTTTATTACGGTGAATGTTGCTTGTTGTTAAACATTCGTTTTGAAAGCCTTCATCAGTGAGGTCAGGCAATGGATTTCGAGAGTGGCAAACTGCAAAAAAATAGCTTGTCACTTTTAATTGATTCATTAATTTTAATTCTAGATAATTACCCGTTAGGAACAGTATTAATAAAAATATCATTTTGTATTTAAAATAATTGAAACGAACAAAACAACAACTCATCCAATATTTATTTATAATATTTAGAACCAATAAATTAATTTATTGCAAAACTAATTCAATTCTTTACTATTGTTTGATTGACAGACAAACCTGTGCCGATAATCAACCTGTGCGCACATCCGAACTGCAAACTGGTATGTTTTAAAATAATATATTTATTAGATTAATGTGTTTATTTACTAGTTATCTTGCAATTATTTTTAAATATATATATAATTTTTTTAATTAAAGTCATATTAAGTTTCATGAATAATATTTTTATGTAATAACAATAAAATCCAAAATATAAAACATTTAATTTTTTAATTTTTAAGCTTCTTACTAGATGATATAATCTGGTATTTCTTTTTTGGGTATTCATTTTTCAATCTATCAAAAACATTGAATAATTTTAAACTTGTTCAAATTTGTTTGCTTTTAATTATGGGATTTTTAATTTATTTAGCTAGTATAGAATCTAAAGAGTTCAAATTCATTTGAAAATGAATTATCAAGATTTTTTTAATTTATTAACACAATGATTAAATAAATATTAAAAAGTTATTTTCATTTTCATTCTGTCAATAATAATAAATATCACCATGGAAATAAGAATCAATTTAAATAAAATATTGGTAAGAATTGTTCTTGTTCAAATATTGAATGCTATTATAATGATTGTATTTAACAAATTTCAAATCTGAGTTCAATTTTTAGTTACATTTAAGCTAAAAAATTAAGTAAGCTCATTTTCATTGATATAAATGTTCTCAATTTACTCAAACATGAATTCCAGACTCAAACAATATTTTAACTTTAATTCATTGTTTAAAATAATTGCAAGAGTATTATGCTCTTTTGGTCTTATTTATCACACAACACAGCTTTTGAGCGAATATTGGCAAGGTAAAACTATTCCTAACATTGAAATTGATAGAAAATTGAATAATAGTTTACCAGCGATTACTGTTTGTTATCCACACTCACTCTCATTCGAAAAATTGTCAAGATTAGATTATAATTATCTCGAAAATTATAGAATATATAAGGGATATCTGAAAGAATATTATCACAACAAGTCAAAAAAGTTGCTTGTTCAAATGGAAAGCATCTATAATGGGGTTGTAAATGATATTTTGAGAAAAATTAATATCAATGAACTTGAAATAAGCGAAGTATTTCAAAACTATTCAATTGATCTAATTGATGAGCAAGGTGAAAGACTAGTTACATTGACAATTGATCAAGTTAAGAATGTCAATGATAAAATTAAACAAAATATGATCGAATTTATTGGCCAACCAATAGAAAGTTTTGAAATTGGAATGAAAAGTGGAGGTACCTTGCAACTTTTAAAATGTTTCACATTTTTCAGTGCTTTGAAGCCAAAGTGGAGAGATTTCAAAATGATTTTTAATTTTTTAAATGTTCGAATAAAAAATAATATGAACTGGATACCATTTGATATTCAAAATTTGATTCTGTTTGGTTTACATTCCCCGAACATTTTGCCCGACATTTTGGAAGAAAACTACGAATATTTACTTTTGAGACAAGGAATTATTGTCACCTATTCTGCGCTTTTCACTGAACTATTGGACAGCAGTTATGACACAAATTGTTTCGCATATGATTTGGACTATAAGTTCGCGAATTTCAATATAATGTCAGACTGCTTAGCCTGGTGCTATCAAAATAGTGTGAATAATCTATGTAATTCTCAAGTATTTATTACATCGCAATCAATTTTTCGATCAAATGTTTTTGACCAGTTTAAATATAAAGCAATTGGTAATTGCATTTTGAAAAACTTTACAGCTAGATCAGACATTACAGCAACTTGTCAAAGAAAGTGTAGAAGGGGCTGTAAATTTGCATTTTATGGAATTGAAGCCAAGGTTGTACGCGAACTATCTGACGATCAGATTGAAGTATTCGTCGCTCACAGTAATTTACCGGATATTACAATTAAGTATTTTCCAAAAATAACATTTTTGACACTTGTTTGCGATTTCGGTGGCCTTTTAGGCATGTGGTTAGGCGTTTCTATCCTGGTCATATTTGACGATTTCATTAATTTATTCCAGTTGCTTTTCAAGAGGGAGCCAATTAATAATATACTTAATGTAAACTTAACACAGAATGATATTTCGATATCACCAAGCTCAAAGAATTTATTTGATAGACGTAAGAGAAGAAGAGTAAATGTTTCTCAGAATTATTAAAGATTTTGTTTAATTAAGTTAAATTGATCATTTAGAAAAATTAAATTTTTAAAAATATAATCAATTTAAATAATCATTTTATTGTTTAATTTAACTTTGAAATCAATTTTAAATTAAATTAACCTTGTAAATATTTAAATTTTACAATTCATATGAATAATAATACCATAATCAAAAGGTTTCTTTCATTTTTTTCAACAAAGTTATAGACAATATATTCTTATATCAAAGTTTAATTTTAGAATTTAATGAATATATCTTTATTATAAATAATTTAATAAATTCATTAAACGCGTGTCTGATTATATAATAGTAACCTGTAGATTTTTAAATTTCGGATAAAATGGTCTCGCGAATTTTGATCATTGTTAAGGGTTTTTGGGAAACATTGAAATCGGATAAATAAGATTGCGGGATTATGAGACAATAAATTGTTACCAAGGAAGTTTATTGAATTTAATTATCACCAAAGATGATTGCTTCTAAAGAACTTATAGTCAGAGAAATGTCTGGAAAATTTATCAGAAAAATCCAAAAAATTTAAGCAAAACAAATTGTTAACTAATATTTGTTCTAGGTGACAGATTGTTTCCTTGGAACAGTCCTATGATAAAAGTAATAAATTCTGATAATCAGCTAATAGTAACCCTTATTTATGCCGCTATTGGCTGAAATGAGGTCATTTAAAATATTTAAAAATGATATCCAATTATTGAAATATTTAAAAGAGAATTTAAAATATAACAAGCTATTTAGATTAAAGATTCAATTTCATGGATAACATCAATATATTGATTTTTAAAAAAGAGACTATAAATTAATAGAATATACTTATTCTTAAATTTTTTGAAAGATGAATATGAAAACATTTATTTATTTAATGTCTTTTTATGGTTTATTATCATTTACTTGAATCAATGAGTCAGGCCATTCGGATTAAGTATGTCTAAAATGAATTTGTAATGTATCTGTGAGCTAGAATACATTTAAACCATTAAAAATTAGACTAAATTATGGACAATTCTTAAAATATTTTGCCCGGGTAAAGCGGCATCCACCTTTTTTATATTTACAATTGTTTTATCAGCAATGGCCGCCCAAACACAATTTTTTTTAAAGAGTTTAGTATTGAAATTTGAATAATATCTTAATTTAGGCTTATTTCAGCTAGTAAAGATAATAGACAAAATGGCCACTTTTTTTGCAGTCATTGCTTAAAAAATGGTTTTATTTACTAGAAATATGGCGGCGGTTGGAGAAAATGTGATTACATGTAAAAATAATTTTATTCATTATTTAATTTGAATGATCTTAAAAAGTTTATTTTGTAATGTCCTAATTGTAAAGCCGCCCACAGGTACATTACATTTTTGCCATACAAACATAATTCGAACTAGTTAGACTGATTAATTCAAGACTTTATGTATATTATTATTTAAATAGATGAGTTATTCATATAATTTTGATCATAAAAATATATTATACAAAACTTATTGTATTGGTTACTGTCATTAAGTCTTTTAAAAATCAACAGAAAATTCAATTTTCAATCATTGAGTAAATGAATTAAGTTTTTATTTTCATAATATATAGATTGTTATCAAATTTTAGAATAAAATAATATTCAAATAAAATTTAATATTCTTTTGAATTTCAACATGGTTGGTCTGCTGCATATTTTTGCTGAATTTGACTATTGGTCAAAATATATGAAAATTGTTTACCCTCGTCAGGAAAGACATATAAAATGAATCAAGATATGTCATTCAATATTATGCATTTATTTAATTCTGGGTACTATTAAGAACATAATTTTTCTACTATGGATTAGTGATGACCAACACAAACTATTTATTAAACTTGGCAATGTTGGCTATTTGACTGGAGGACAAACTGGTTTTATAATAAAACAGCTGACATAAATGTAATTTTTAAAAAATCCTTCATGGGCAAACTGTAAATAATCCCAAAAATTTAGTATTAAATTTCATATTGAGAACAATGTGTTTTGTTTTGAAAAATAATTTTTATAAGTTTATTAAAATGTCTGAAATAATTGATGTGACGGACAATTCAGATATTGAAGTCGAGAACGATTTTGAAATATAAAAGTCAATTTGATAATTTAGCTTGTAAATAATTTGTTAAGAAACAATCGCTAAAATAACCTTCTTTTAAATAATTGTTATAATCTATTGAATTATTTAATCTGCCTTCATCCAAACCCCAAGTTTTATATTCAGCTAGCAGATCAGAACATTTTGGCCTCTTGTTGTAAATTACACTGGTTGCTCTGACCACTTGCTTGTAGAGACTTTTCCATTCATCCGTCAAAAATATGTTTACATTTGAAGTGAAGTCTGATCTGTAAAATAAAAATGAAATTATTTATTTAAAAGTATTGAAAATAAAGTCACAAATTAATGTCGAAATCAAACAATTCCTGTGCTATTATTCCAAGACTATAAATGTCAACCATTCTGCTATATCGTGCTTTACTTTCTGTTCCACTTAATATTTCTGGTGCAGCGTATTTGGGGGTACATACACCA
Source organism: Euzetes globulus (assembly GCA_034695525.1). Classification (NCBI taxonomy): domain Eukaryota; kingdom Metazoa; phylum Arthropoda; class Arachnida; order Sarcoptiformes; family Euzetidae; genus Euzetes; species Euzetes globulus. Next base: position 9,753 of record JAQIWP010002063.1, read on the forward strand.
CGTGTTTGGGACCGACTTCGTGTTCCATCAAAAGTTGCCAGGCCAAAATCGCCTATTTTTAAAAATCTCCTATTTTTTGGGGTTTCCATAATTAGGACATTTGAAGGTTTGAGGTCTCTGTGAATTATTGGCGGATTTGATTCGTGCAAATATTTGACGCATTCCAACAGCTCTTTAAACAATTGACACGAAATAAAATACTCGACTGAATTCATAGCATCCTTTGACTGTCTTTTGAAAAACTTTGCCTTTCCTTCGATTATTTTCTTGAGATTATCTGACATTAACTCCATTTGTATGTAAAGACATTTATTACTTTCAACCCATGAATCAAAATACTGGACCACATAATCACCACTACTTTTAGCCAAAGTATTCACTTCTCTAAGAATTATTTTTATTTCATCAGGATGAGTGTTTTTTATGTGGATTATTTTGATTGCATAGATCCTTTTTGTTGAATAATCGCGTACCTTATAAGCTTTTCCAAAAGCACCCTCACCCAATTTATCAATTTTCAAAAATCTATCTTCAAATCGATTTTGATTAATAAAATCTTTTTTATATTCAAATCCTAATGAATAGTCATTTCCGTTGAATTCTTTCAAATTAATTGTTTTGAATGTAATTCCATAAACTTCTGCATAGAATTCAAATAATGTCTTATATTTTGATTTAAGTATTTCATTATACTTTAGATAATAGACACAGTCCTGGGTGAGGGCCGCGGCAACTGTGCACCGCTTTTGATGGCTGAACATTGAATGTAATGAAGTAATTGTTTTGTGGAAATTTATCCTTTCCGGCAGTTTTTGGTATTTTTCGCTATTCGTTTCGTCAAAATATTTTCCACAAAAATAAATAATTCCATCATTTGTTAGAAAATATGTGTTTGAAGTCGAGGCACATATACTGACGATAAACGATAGATTTGTTATGAGTTTGGGCTTAAAAATACACTCATTATCATCGATATGGTGTCCCAAAGAACAATAACAATTATAACCCCAACTAAAGACCAGTCCCTCATTTGTCAGAGCATATGATCTCTGTTCTGAGCAATAAATCAATTTAATAAGAAATTTAGTGAAACTTTTTTTCTTAATGATAGAGACTGGACTCGAAATTATAATTGTCCTGGTAGTATTTTCGCCACAACCGATTTGTCCTCGTTGATTATAACCCCAACCAATTATATCGCCTTCCGATGTCAGGACTAAACAATGTCGAGAACCACAACTGATTTGAGTAATATTTTTCTGTTTGTTTTTATAAATTACTTTTGGTTTAAAAAATTTAAACTTGGTGTTCAGGTGATCTTTAGCCAATTGACCGCAGTCATTTTGACCCCATCCATAAACTTGGTCATATATATCAAGAGCTATAACAAACTGATATCCATTTATAAAGTGAACAATGCTTTTATGACACAATTCAGGTATGAGTTGTGGTTCGTTAACAACGCTATTGTGTCCTAAACCACAACAACCGAAATAATTAGAACCGAAACCAAACACTTTGTCATCACTTGTGATAAACAATACGTTATAGCCTTTGATGTCATCAAAAACATGAAAGGATGAAATTTCAAACTGGTTACGCTTATCAGAAATGGTGTCATTTCCTTCATTATCTTCTGTTTCAATTTCATAAAATGTTGATTGACTAAAATTAAAATTTTTATCAGGCCCATTATTATTATTTGCTTGGCATGTTATTACATTGACTTTAAACTTTTGAGAAGAAAATGTCCATAAATTTTTATATTTCGTGAGCAAAAATTGATTGCCTTTCAAATAAAAGACCTGGTCTTCAATTAGTGCCGTTACTATTGCACTTTGCTTTCGATAGTATGGAAATGAATTTAAAGAAGTGAACACCTTTTCACTATTCATTAGTTCTGGTAATAATTGATATGATGTTTCATCCTTGTCATTCAAATATTGTCCGCAGAAATAAATGTTTCCTTCGTTTGTCAGAAAATATGTGTTTGTTTCGGAAGAACAGACAGATATGACATTTTGTATATTTGACAATAACTTTGGTTCAAAAATACATTCATTTTCGTTGATTTCATGTCCCAAAGAGCAGCTGTTATTATAACCCCAACTAAAGATTGATCCATCACATGTTATTGCAAATGATCTTGAATATGAACAATTAATAGATTTGATTGATGAAAATTGAATTGATTTCAACAGACAAGGCTCATAAATCCGTTTGTTGGAGATACACGGGCCATGATTTCCACAGCCAACTTGTCCATAACAGTTACAGCCCCAGCCATATATAGCACCGTCAAGTGTTAAGGCCAAACAATGATTTAAACCACAACTTAATTTTATTATATTAGTAGTATTGAAATGAGGAATGACTTTTGGTCTTAAATAGTCAGTTTCCCCGATTATATATCCTCTGCCCAACTGTCCATAACTGTTGTCTCCCCATCCATATACTTGTCTGCGATCACTGATAGC